>LUGF01000294.1:0-24616 GCA_001625245.1 Calycopis cecrops
TGAAACTACTGGACAGATTAAGCTTAAATTGCTTGCTTTCGAGACCTGGGAATTCACTACCACCGGCTCCAATCAAACAAAACCAATCCAAACAAAAAAGTTTTCGGGATGATTATCTTTAATATATACATTCAAAACTTAATTTTTCCTTAGATGATCAAGTATTTAATGCAACATACACATATAACATACATCAAAAACATTACTTGCAACACTCAAATATCGCAACTTAGTTTTTCTACTTTGAAAAGTTGTGGAAATGCTTAGTGGAAATAAAAAATAGAGGACTACATCTAGGAATCTCTAATCCAGTCCCAACATTTGCCCAAAAAAAATTTTGTATATACCGAAAGATCCGCAAACATACACAGGTGGAGAAAATTCGTCCAAAATCTCTTTCCGAAATCGAAGTGCCGTCACTGTTTTTTGATATTTTACTAGCTGATTATTTTGATGGTGACAATAGAATAATAATTTTTTGTAGCAACGATGCACAAACACACATGAAAACTGTCAAAGTTTACTTCATGGACGGTACCTTTAAGGCTAGTCCTCAACCATTAACACAACTATTTACGATACATGGCGACTTGGGCAGCACAATTGAGTTTAGTAGTTAACTAAATTTTAAGTTGCAACTTGCTACTTAATTATCTGTTTACATGCAATTAAGCACTTAAAATTTAGTTAAAATTTAGTTACCTACTTAACTACTTAATACGTGTAAATCGGGCATTACGTCTGAACGCAACGTAAGCATTTGACGGTTCACCGTAAGCGTGTCGATCAGGCAATCTAAGGCGAGGCGATTACGTTACTCAATAGTGTGAGTTAATCGATTCGTTCCAGTAGTTTTGGTTATGTAGTGGTTTTGTGTAAAAGATATTGAAATTTCGAATCATTTTTTTTTTAAATTATAATTTCTAAACCAGAAGTTTTCGCTTAACTAAAGTTTGTTTAAAATTATCACTCATAATACTCTCTAGCTGAAAAAAAAATTGGTCTACTGTAAACGGACCAAGATTTATTATATAAAGTTAATCGCAAAGGACTGTCGCACTTAAGTAACACGGTCTAGCCTAACAGTTAGGTCTCACTGGGAATCAATCATTTCTTATACTTTATAATGTCTGTACACCATACTTTTCTGAGCGTTTTATTTTTATTTCAATTATACAATTCTCTATATAATAATTTCAAAATTAAAATAGTTCTCCGGCTTTTGTAAGTACTTCCAAACGAAATATTACGTAGGACGTAGACCTAACATTTAAAAAAATCATTATTATAAATTAAAAATGATATTATCGCCGAGGATTTATAACTGCTTTAACTGATGTATAAGCCTATTATTATGTGTGATGATTGACAATAAAATGGAAATAAAGGCGTTCTATAACGTGTCATTAGGGTAGATTTAGACGAAACGATGTCTAAATTACTACAGAAGACATTAAGCTTATCCGAATGCTACACTGGGAACAAAATGCTAGGTATTATGTACAATGTATTCTACAATATTAACATACTATATTTGGTGTGCGATTACACACTTGGTTCCGTGATAAGCTAATATTACATTCTCGCATGGGCACTAAATTGCTAATCATAATTTCGCCACGCCTAATGACTAAGTCCAGCAATAAATATTCCTTAAGATATAGCAGATTAGAATCGACCCATAAACTAGCGATGGGCGATTGTTGCAAGAAAACAATCGAATAAATTCGAACCTATCGGGTTAATTTGGTTCTTATGACCCACTATGATTAACTATTACAAGTGGTCGATCCGAGTATAAAATTAGACTTGGATTGGGGATTGCAAATTCGGTGATAGTATTGGATAATTTAGTGTGCAAATCAGTATTTTTGTTATACGGCAAGTAATTTTGTTTAATAAATATTATTGAAAGGTTACAGGACAACAAACTAAATAATTACTAAATAAATATCTTAAATTTTATCTTTAGAGGAATAACTCTTATCCTTATCAATGATAAACGTGACCATCTTATACGTTTCGTATATTTATCATCGTAACGTAAAACAACCATCTAAAATTCCAGTGTTGTGTGTTATTGATTGTTGTCATGTTGTCATTTATTTCTACGTTGTTTGAAAGTTGAAAAAAATAATAATTTAAATTATATGCTTGACTAGACTAATCTATGAAGTAAATGCTATGTGCAATAATTATATGTGAATTATATATTTGAAGTAACTCGCTGAAAGTGTTTCTGTTAATTTTTATGGCCAATAAAATTGCTATCAATTGCCAAGCCACTAATTACTTACGACAGTCTGTTAAATTGCTTGTAAAATATATTTAATATATAAAGAGAAAAGGTTTTTTTGTTTGTCTGTATTGAGTAGGCTCTAATATATAAGGCTACATTACTAATTGTAATTACTAATATAGGCCATAGTCTATTTACATTAAACAATTTTTATGTCTCCCAACAAAATGGGCACGGGCAATAATCCTATTAATATTATAAATGCAAAATTATGTATGTTTGTTTCTTTGTTTGTTTGTTACTCCTTCACGCGAAAACTGCTGAACCGATTTTCATGAAACACACACATAGAGGGTAACTTGGATTAACACACACGATAGTTTTATTCCTACTATACTAATCATTCTTATTTTATATAACTTTCCTCACACACTAATAAAACTGCATATTCCAATTTTTGCACGATTGTATTGTGTTCTTTTAATAATAATAAATAAATGACCATATCCTGTCTTTTCACTCATTAAAATTCAAGCATGCTAGCCTTTGAAATCCAGATTTTATTGGTAGAAAATATTTAGTAATTACGGTATTTTTATATTTACGTGCAGGATACTGAGAAGTTGACTGACCGCGACCCAAATTCATTCAAAAGACTCGCCGCAGCCACTAAACGATTCGCAACTGAGATGTAGGCAAACGGTTCATTTCAATAGAAGACCCACAAGCTGGGAAAGTTGTGGGCCATTTCTGTGTCATCCAGGATTAGCATCGAATTTAATCCGAAGAAAATTGGAGTAGGAAGTAAAATGTTGACAAGACAAGACCTAACATCGTACTGTCAAAAGTTATCAGATCTCGAGTAGCGAAACTTCTAATACACCATTGCTATACATATGTTTGCAAAAAATTTGTAGGATTTATCATAATAATTCTGTTGTGGTATAGTTCGGTCATGTCATGCTGCAAATAAATAAATAAATGCTGCTCTCTTTGTGAAGATATATTGGTGAATGCATTATCCCCAGTGGTGACTTTAGTTTTCTATTCGAGAAGTATGTTATGGGTATATTTTTGCCTGTCTCATGGTAAGCATGTTCAATCACAAATTTGATGTACCAGGTTCGAATAGTGAGTTGGACCAACATGTTATTTTAATACCTAATAGCAGTCTGGAGTGAATCGGAGGGCATATTAAGCCGCAGGTCCTGCAACTGATTTCTGTACTGAACTTTCTCTATTGTAATGGTGAAGAGAAAATATAATTACCTTGCTAGCTTCAAATCCATCCGGGTTCAAAGATGGCATCAGGTGTATGTCAGTGCTGTTCAGTAGTTTCGTTATTCGGTCGTTTCTAGAATTAGATTTCGATTTGTTCAACATTTCAACAAATGTTTTAAAAAAAGATTCATGACGAAGCACTGGTTTAATACGATTCCCTAAATTAGATTAGTAATTGATTATGTGATTGATGTAATATTCTCTCACTTTTGTTTTTGTTTAAGCTCTTGTAATTTGTTCAGCAAACTATACCGTAACAGTTATGCTACCGTATTTCATGTCATTGGCAAGTTTTCGGTAGATTGGAAAGGAAGAGAAAAGGAACAATGCGTATGCCAATTATGCGGATATTTATGGACTACAATAATCATCAAAACGTACGTTCGCTTGCTCCCTTCTGGATAAAAAATGTTTTAGTAGTGCATACGGGAAGTTGCAGCCTTATTGAAACTACTAAAACCTATTAGAAAATATCTTCGAAAATACGAAAAAAAGAGTTTTTGTTTGCTTTAATGTAAATAAAGTGTTGGAATATCTATTTGCTTCCATTCATCTTGATCAGTAAAGGGAGAATAAGCCCAACATTATTTTGTCTACACAACGAACCATCCAAAACCATTGAACCTGTGAAATGTATCTACTATATTCTAATATATTTGCGACATTATTATTTTAATTGACTTTCGTTGTGGGAATAAATGAAATAATAAACATTAGTAAACAACATTCTTGTATATTTCTTTATCGTCAAACAACAATTAAAATACATATTTACAACACAACAGAACACAATAAACAAACAATTTCAGATAATTTCATTTATATAATTTTTTTATTTTTTTATGGTAGTTTTATCGTCGACTTACTCCACAATTTTCACTACCACGAAAAATCCTATCTATTTTCCGGGATAAAATATAGCCTATACGGATTCGGAAGAATCCCTCTAAGTAATGGTAAAAGAAATTTTGAAATCGGTCTAGTAGTTTTTGAGCCTATTCAATACAAATATACAAAATACAAAAATATAAAAACAAAGGTTTACTCTTTATAATATTAGTATAGATTGTATATTCCTTATCATTGCCAATATAACCCAATTGAGTTGGTATGGGCTCAAGCCAAAAATGAAGTTGCCACCAAAAATAGCACTTTTAAAATTGCAGACGCGTCGAAGTGTTACCGCAAGAAGCAATTTCAAACGTTTCGCAAAAGAACTGGGAAGATTTTGTGAAGCATGCTGAAAAATACCAAGAGGAAGACGATTTGAAGAAATCCCATCTGGCAGATGTTTTAATAATTCATGTGGATGACGGTGACTCTGATGTTTCTGATTTAGACTTTCAACTCATGGCATCCCGTAGGAACATTTTTTCGGGATAAAAACTATCCTGTATTAATCCAAGTTACCCTCTATGTGTGTGCCGAATGTCTTGAAAATCACTATTATAATCAAATAATGTTGCCAGTAGTTTATTCGTTTATTTTCATCATACATAAACATTATGTATGGTTCAAAGAAATGTTTATAATAAAAATAATATAATTCCATCAAACTAACACAGCAGAAATCATATATCGGCAGGATGCATTACTATTCCATTGCCATAACTTAGTTCTTACATGAAATAGCATTTTTGAAACAGTATTTAATTGTCTCCCTACAATCTTCCGCTGAACTAATAAATATTGATCGGTACATTACCAAGAATTGTATCGTGCCTTAGAACCGGTTGTGGGCTCGTTAGAAAACACAAGACTTGTCCCCGGAGTCCCGGTTGATTACCTTCATTTATCAGTTCAATAACATTATATTTTTATTGAACTATCTGGCTAGAAACAGTCCAGGAATATTATGTAATAAGCCGAGACATCGTTAGGATCGTTGAGCCAACGCATTAAGTAAATGGTGTTTTTAAAAGACCTTTAGGGACTCGTGGTTTACAGCTTAATATAGTAACAATATCATCATTGTACTACGTAACAGCTTTAAAGTACCAGAAACCCTCTACTGTGTGAATGTGACTTGTACAAACATTGCGAAATGTTAATTTGGATGGCATTTACGGACGGCAGCGGCTCCAATCTATCACTAGGATTTGGTCCTCTGTAGGGCGTAAAGAATTGTACGTTGGGGAACAGAGCCGGTAAGCAAATCCCCGTGCATCTCTCTCAATTCAGAATATTATAAAGATATAATTTTATTGATCATAATAACTGGATATTTTAAAATATGATTAAATAAATTTAATAAATTCCTCGTTGTTTTATATTTTTGCATAATTTATATTAAGCATTCGCCCAGAAGCAAGCAAAGAACTTCAACGGTAAAAACTACTGAACTTCGTTTCCGTAACACAGTAAACTATTATAAGTAAAATATTTATTGAAATAAGTTTCAATTTAGCGGTGGACCTAAATAAATAATGTTACTACAGCTATAAAGGAAAATAGCCAGCTACGTTTCGCCCCGAGCCATCTTTCATATTAATGGCATAAAAGTTGATACTTTGTCTATGGATAAGTCATAAAGCGTACGAGCTACAGTTTTAAGAAGTACAAGTCGAGCAGCAGCCAGATAGGTAAGTTCTAGAGCCGGTTGTCGTGTGGCGTTTGGCGTCGATGACGTCACGCACGCTATTGTTCTAAGACTTCAAGGTCAGTGACGTCAGCCTACCGTGAGTCGCGAGTGTGATGCACGTGGTGACCAAGAAATATGTTTTGGATAATTTAGTGTGCAAATCAGTATTTTTGTTATACGGGTAAGTAATTTTGTTGTAGAATGCTTATATCTGTGGTTTTGACAAGATTTTCGTAGTAAAATTAGATAAATAAAGTCGCTAACTCTGATATATTTTAGACAATTTATTATACATCCATGGCATAAGTTTAGGTCGCAAAACAGATAGTCATAGAGGCTGCCTGCAGGCACAAACAAATTTTTTTTTCTGTCTGCGTTGCTAGAGAAGGTTTTACTTCAATAACTGAAGTGGATACTCATAACCACACAGGAATTGTGCGTTCTGTCTGCTTGCCAGTAGCAAGCCTTAACCCTTACTAGCACAGTACTCGAACTATAGAAAGCGATAGCACAAATTTTCACATTTATAATATTAGTAGGATTATAACAAATATTTTATATTGTTTATAGACCAAGTTGTTTCCCAAATAAAATAAAATAATAAATAAAAAGCCTACTCCACACAAACTTACCGTACATCTACCGGGTATCTTGGGACGCGGTGAAAAAATTAAATTCACGTTTACCGGCGCCGTGGCGCGGTGAAATATCGCTCAATTTGTTCAAAACAGTCGTGTTATCACTGACTCCTTTGTGGGAGAGTCGTAAGGGGGGTGGGAGGTGGGGAGTGGGGGAGAGGGTTACCGAGTTAGGACGTTTGAGTGCTAATTTAGACCATGATAAAATAAAAAAATATGGCATGCATATTAGTGAATAGATTACTACAAGCTACAGTGGCGTAGCGTGCCTTGGCGGGGCCCCGTATAAAAAAATCGTTGGGGGCCCTTATATGGGGGTAAAGATTTTTCATTAAAGAAAAAAAATATTGTAAAATTTGACAGCGCAGATTTCATATTTATCTCGTATATAATTAATTAATAATTTCTTTCGGACAGATATTACGCAAGCGAAACCGGGGGGCACAGATAGTGTGCTAATTAAATAAACTATAAATCTACGTCGTTAAACATCGCTACCGTATCGTCATCTTAGATATAGAACCATATATTCCGAGTGCGCCTACGAGGATCAGATAGATCCCGATACCGATGATGTACAGGCACATACCGTCAAACACATCCTCCGGCATGCCCAACACGGAGGGAGTTATGAGAAACGCGTAGTGGTTGCCCTTCCAGAACAAACCAAATACCATCAGCATAACTCCCACCATCTGTAACAGATTGACTTAGCTGTCACTTCAAGGAATCACTTGAGCGAGATCTTCTCCTGGCGTCCCGGCTGCATTGCGAGTTGCGACACAACTTTATCAATAGAAGTACTTTTGATTCACATATAAACTCTTGGTAGTTATTGTTCGGCCCTTTAATGTAAAGCTGCGACAAAAGCTCTGAAAATGGAAATACACCGGTATTTTCGATGGCCCTCAAATCAGGAAGTTAATAGATGATACAAATTTTATTAACCATATGACAGATATCGAGAAACGTGCATGGGAAGAATTTGTTTGGGTAGTAAGAAATTTTTTGGGAAATAAAAAGTGTGATGGCTACATTAAGCATGTTGAACAGTTACTCTTCCGAGAACGGTTTCGGACCCGCATATGTTTCAAAATCGCAAGGGTTTTTGGACACGCCGCTCACTCCCCACTTATATCCAAAATTTCGATTGCCATCCACACCGTAGCAGTGGGATGATTGAGTCTTGGACCTCGTTTTCCTCCATAGACGGTTCTGGACAAAAGAAAAATAAAGATATAATTTCGGATGAACTTGTAGCTTGCTACAACAAAAGAAGAAAAAATATTTTTGTTATCATTCAAAAAGTAAGAACTGTAAAGTAAGAACAGAAAAGTTGCACTTAAAAATGTATTCTTATATTTCACACAGGTCAACACCATTATATAGAAGCAGTCTTAAAAGGTCGGTCTGACATACCGATAGCTGGATCACATTGAGGTACCTGTGTTCTCGTAATTGACGGAATAAGATCGGCCATCTTCGTGTTCATTGAAGGAGGTCATTATCTACTGAACTGATTAGGGTTTATATTGATGATTCCTTGTATAATCTGGTCAAGTTTTAACTCAAAGTTGGGGTCGAAATATCTAGATGTTCTAGAAATGTTGGCAAATATTAAGGCTGTACACAATGCAAATGGGGTACGAGAACATACGCTTAGCTATACGTAGTTCGAACACTAATTAATATCTTTAGTTTAATCTATTCTACCTATTTAAGGCAAAGATAAGATAATAAAACTGTAAAAGATGTTATTTCTTGTGTGGATTCTTCCGAAGATACCATCTCTTTTTTTTTTCGAAATGATGATGCAAGATACACAACTGTTGTCTTCACTAGACACTGCTTAATGCAATATGAAAAATAATCAACTACTTAATAGATTAAGATACCCCGAGGACTTATTGTAAACGTTTATTTATTTTTTACATCTTCATCATCATTATTGTAATTATATTTTGAAGTGTATTCTAAATAGTTTCATGGTGCTGACTATGAACACATGGTAAAGTTCACAAAAACAAAACCACAATTTTGTCACCACATATTAACAACACCGCCAGCGGTCCCAACCCCAGAGAATATTGTACGAGCTTTATTAATTACTAAGTGTGCCCCGTGGTTTCGGCCGCGTAAAGTAAATCCCAAAAGAACCATAATTTGATTTTTTTCGATTAAAGGTATTTTTATCTTATTCATACATATAGATGATACAATGATATTTTGTCCAGCACATTTGCCATGTTATTTTATGGCATACAAAGAACATAATATATTTGTTTATTTAATTATTTATGCACACTAAAAATATACATAATAAACTTCTTATCTAAAATGCTGGCACAAAGGTACAGAAATCTTTCTTGCTGACTGATTCTCATTTGGCAGTGTCTCTACTGGGTGTTATTATTAAATAATTTTAGTCCTTGAGCTAGCAAGCTGGCCTAGGTACTGAACGAGATGAATTAATTCTTCTTCAACATTAGAACTTATCTTTATTATTCTTCTACGTAGTAGTGTCTTAGATTCTTCTTCACATATCCGATTTCAGACACAAGTTTGTTCGGTACTCGTTGACCGTATCACGTATGTGATAGTTTTTTACTTCTTTGCAACCAAGGAAATTATAATAATTTTGAACTTGGCTATCATTCCATGTTTATGTTTGTGATCTGATATGATTTACGTGACATTAAACACGAAAAAAAAATACTGTGAAGGTAAAATGAGAAATTTAAAAGTTACAAAAATTACTATAACTATGTTTAGCGTCCTTGACTGGTCAGTACACTTCGTAGTAATTCCAAGAGCTCTTATTATATCATTATATTACCTCACTGATGATATTATCGCAAATATTTTCTCGATCGGATTATACGCCTCCAAGGTTACCAGAAGATGGACTCTACTAGCTCGACTCATAACTCGGGTCATGTTTGTTACATTTAAATTGAAGATAATATTTTTTTTTTTGAATTGATTCTAGCATATTAATTTGTGTATTATATTGATTACTCCAAATTTGGGAGCAATACTCCAAAGAGCTGCTGTGAATATACGAGCAATAGAGGATTTTGAGCGAGTTGACATCTTTAAATTGTGTACTGCAAAATTGACATCGCCAACAAACTTCTCTAAATTTTTTAAGTAAAACCCGTCCACTTTTTGACCTCGAGCCCAAAAAGCTATAGCAGCTGAAGTCTGGTCCAAATCACTGTTTACAATGTTATTTGGTAAAACAAACGTCATATTTGAGTTCTGCCTATTATCCGACTCCACCACCATACCCCTCCGAAAAGACTGGACCAATTGTCATGAAATTTTGAGTGCAAAAAATTGGGTAGCTCTCGGAATCGGCCAACATCTATTCTTCATCTCGATCGGGATCGAAACTTACGCGGATGAAACTGCGGAGCGCAGCAAGTAACAGACACAGAACAAAGTAGCAAAGCTGACTGAACCCTTATAGATTAACTAAAGTAGGTACTAATTTTTGCAATCATCTATTATATCATTTCTTACTAAGGTTAAGCACAGTTTCACAGATAACTATTAAAGTGTCGAGTAACTATTTGATCATAACCCCTAACAACAACAGTTATACGTATAAATATTTCATATTAATTGTTTCTAAATGGAACCGACCCCTCAACTCAGTTTCGTCACAGCATTCGATTAATTGTGGAGCTATCTTAAATTGTATATTTTATTTTTCATGATTAATTTAGTATTTTGCACAAAGAAAGAAAATGAATACGTCAGAAATTAAGCATATTATAATGTTTCAAATATTTACTAGCCGAATATTAATAACACGAAGTTAAAATTAAATAAGTTCTATAATGTTAGTCTAGTCAGTGAAGGTAAAGAAAATAATAATAATAATAACTATGGACTTTACACACTACCTAGCCTAGCCCCTTGCTAAGTACCCAAAGAACTAGTGTTAGGGGTATTAGAGAACAGATATAGAAAACTATGTTTCATATTTTTCTATACATTTAAGAAATGTAATATACTTAAGAATTTTATTAAAGAAATACATTCAATATATAGATAAATATCCATTACCTGGGAGGGAGTCGCAGTTACGACCTGGGCGGGATTCAAGCTCGGGTAAGATTTTCCTGACCTGTTACCACTGCGCCTGCCGATCGCCAGACATATTTATCCTTTCATTTATATACAACTCTAAACACAGAAAAAATGCCGTTTAGTATATAATTGCTATCTAGCAATTATGAAAATGACATTAACTTGGCGGTGGGTAGCAAACTTTGTTTAATAAACTAAAAAATACTTAATTGCTAACTTTCTGTTTCATTTCTTTATATGGGATCGACATAAGCTGTTGCTCTCTTCTTGTATGACTGCGACAAAACATATTTATTTTTCTGTAGGATTTTCTACGTAGTAGGAATATTATTATGTCTGTCTTTGTTTTCGCGATGTTGATGTTGCTATGATGCGCGTCTACTAAGTATGTACTACTTACCTACATTGTACTTTTTAAATAAATCAAACTAAGATATTAAAATAAAATATATTATTTTAAATAAGTTTAAAATGTTATTAGTGCAAATGAACTTCGTTTTTTTCTTTAATTTACGTACCTATGTAGGTATATTTATTTTTAAGAAAGTTGTATATTCATACTCCAAAGAAGAAGTAAAACATTTCCGACATATCAATGTTGATAGATGAAGCCTAACACTTTTTTTTTTTTTTTTTTTTTAATTTCAACAAAATGAGATGAAAAAAGGCGAACCTGTTTATCTTATATTATGTACATAGGTATAAGGATAAATAATGTTAATTACTTAAATGTTAATCGACTTGTTTTGTGATTGTTGTGTATAATGAAGTTTTATAACCGACAAAGTTTTATTAATTATATAGATGTGATAACTTAATAAGCCAGTGATAGTGCCATTTATGAAAACAAAAATTCTATCGGTCGTTTTAGTTAATTTTCGTGTTTGGGCAAAGTTGTTCCCCATGCGCAACCTGGGACTCCGGGTCACATCGGCATTCACCTAGAGGTAAGACGTACTAGGTAAATTGCGGACTAGATCGTGTGAATACGAGTACGCCTAAAGACTCTATCCCGTCAAGCATTCACCAGGTGGTGAGACGGTCCAGGGCGCATGTGAATAGCAGGAGGTCATATTTCAATAAATACGACCTCCTACTTCTTGCTTTAATGCAACAACAGGACGCCTGTGTGTAGTAGCACACCGATAAATACTGATAGTGACGATAATTGGGCTTGGTAAGATGGAGAAGCATAAAGACGATCGCTATTTTAGACAACAAAACGATGACAATTGACAGCTCCAATACAGAAGCTACACGTCATGTCAATTACAGTCTTCATGTACTTACATATTATGGCAGCATTAAGCATTACAAGTTTTTGGGAGAGAAATTTTATTGTTATGTTATTTGAAAAATAGAGCTTTGTCTCTTTCTCGCAAATCCTTTGCAAGCTGGCATTGAACCAATGACAGTGCAGCTGCAGCGCGCGGCCAATCAGGAGCGAGCGCGCGCTGGTAAGAATTTTGAAATAAGGCTGTCTCATCATTCTCTCTCTCTCTCTCGCTCTCACACAGTGTTATAATGAGATTTTTCGATATCGATTTGGATACTAAAATAAAATGTCAATTGAGTTTTTTGTTGTCTGAGCTATAACAGTAGTCATTATAAGTCAAGTATTGAAAACATAAGTAGAATGTTACAACATTAGTGTAGATAAAATTGTTATCATTATTGTTATTAATTTAATAATTTTCCTTACACACAACACACAAACTGATTCTGGTTAACCTATAGGGTCAGTAGATTATGGAACTTCTAGCAAGTAAAACAATAAGGAAATTTTACAATTTACAATGCAAATAATTATTTAAGGCATATATGAAAAAAAAAAACTTAACTAACAGTAGCTCCAAATATAGTAAAAATATTTAAAGTATGTTGAATTTTCAACCTAAATCTATATCGGTATGGCCCCATGATCCTAGCCTGTCCGTAAGGACGAATCTTATAAAGAAAAGATGTCAAACCAAAAAAGAAATATGATTGAAATTATTATTAGTCAATTGCATATCCAATATAAATATTTGTAATTCAAAGCCTTCTCAAGCTTTATGCTTATCGGGATATTATCTTTTCTCATAATATAATAGCTGCAGAAATAGCTATACAGTCGTGTTACGTGCGGCGTGTGAATTTCCGAAGGTCAAGGAAACCTAGACAGCATACAAGGTTATAAAACCGAGAGGCGTAAAATAAAACCACATATTTCGTGTATCATTTCCAGGCTACACAACAAAAATCAGATCAATCAGAGCAATAGTTTAGCCACAGGATTTTTTCGAAACTTTTTTCTCACTTCGTACACGATGTATACGTCAGCTGACTCATTACATTCAAGTTCAGGAGGTTCATTGCACCGTGCTAAGCTTTCGCTCGCGGTGTAGGTACAAATGTGACGTCGCGTGTCGCCGATTCAAAAATAAACTGAAGTCGACTAAACAGGTTAAAAATATAACATATTGATTGTTCTCTGAGGTAGTCCACGTATATGACTAGCAGCGTACTGCATTTAAACATGGAAGTTTTGATTGATGCCTTATCGGTATAAAAAGTTGATGTAAACTTTTTAACATTATAACACGGACGCGGTAAGTTGGGACCTGGCAAAAATTCCATTCCCCGCTCTCTACCCTCGCACCACCCCCGATGTCGGAAATATTGTGTCATGGTGACGTGTAATGTTATGTGGCCGAATTGTCAAGCCATTTTTTTGCCCTACAATAGTCCTATTATATATAGGAGGAGGAATAGTTGGCATCCAGGTAGATGCTACGACGTAGGCATACGCTAAGAAAGGATTTTTAGAAATTCAACCCCTAAAGGGATGAAATAGGGTGTTGAAGTTTATATGGATTTCCTAGAAACTTATTACCTAAAATATGATAATAATGATCTGAGTGAATATAGAACTTATTCTAGGTAGGTACCTGCATTAAATGCCCAACATAATAAATCTATATAAAATATAAGGGTAGTCTAAAAATGGTAAATAAGTTATTTGAATGTTTATATCATAGAAATATCACATTGTGGACTTATTTATAGTTATTTTGCAATGAAACTATTCACTTTTTACACTGCAACGAAACATCAACACTTAATTAATATAATTTGAGCATCTAATAATATCGCATTTTGTTACCTCCAATAAAGTTTGACGTAACTGATTCTAAATTGGTTACAATGTTGCACAAGTTACAAACCTAGTGTAGCAGATCAAGATATTGCAACGCTGTTACAAATGTAGACTAAGTCTTGTCTAAGACAGGACTAAGCCTCAAGTGCACTAATGTTCTCCACTGATCTCAGTTGCTAAGTCTAAGTGCAGTAATAAATGATAGTACGTCGAATGGCAGCTACTTTGAACATAAATCCCTTCAGTACTTGTAACAACTTTAACTGGACTTATATGGACTTTACTAGAACGTAAATATAACAATTAAGTTTACAAATAAAACAAATTTGAATAAAAAATAGTTATCTTAAATCATTAGTTAATTAAATTAACTTTATCCATTAATCACTTAATAAAAAATATTATTTTTATAATTTTTGTTATATGTACATTTTTCTAGTAAACCGCTTAACGTCAAACAAACATCAGCAGCATTTTTGTGACTACTGATGTCCAGTAAATCCACGTAACAAGAGTATAATGTACAGATACGTTACACAAATAGTATAGAGTATAAACGTATTGTGCTAGGAAAGTTAGAAGAGACAAAATAACATGATATCTTTACTTTCAGAACGAGTGCTGTACGCCAGAAACCGGCAGCCGGGCTCCAGACCAGCTGTGGTTGGAGGAAAAGCAATTGATGAGGAATCTGCTATTGTGAGTTAAATAACAAATTCTAATTTATGTGTCTTACGATATTTTCGTATTCTTATCTGAGCCAGATTGCAGTAATTTCTTTAAAAAGGTAGCAATACGCTGAATACTAATATGTAACTAAATGAAGCCGGTGCGTCCGGGAAAGTACCTCTCTCTCACTTGATATCGATGTGCGAATGATGCGAAGATGTGAAATTACTGGACATTACCTACCTTTTTTTTTTTGGCTATTGTTTGTAGACCTATTGTATAACAAATACGAATACCAAGTGTTCTTTTTTTCGTAACAGTTTTCTTTTTAATCAAAAAAATGATATCCCAAGTTGGCAAAATTAGGACAAATGAGACCTTTTTTTGCTAAAAATATGCTGAGTTGTGTGTTACGTTACTCCCAATCATAGATTTAGAATGTACAAAATACACAATGTCAGAAAGGAGATATGACAAAAAAATATTTGACATGTGTTGGTAAATGTCTAAATACGAGAGAGTAGGATTTTTAATACACTAAGCAATCATAATATGTATCGTGAGTAAATTTAAGACCATCACGCGCACTATATCTACCATAGATTTAGAATTGTTGTCAAAACTTACTAATCTTAGAAAGGGAAAGAAGATGTGTATGTGCAGCTTGTTCTTTCACCCCAAAAAATACGATAGGATTGAAATGAAATTTTCCCTAGAGACCTATAAATCACTTTTTAAGCAAAATCAATGTTATTATACAGTTTCGGTAAAAAATATGTGGAAAAAAGAAATAAAATTTACGAAATTTGATAGTCAAAAAGATTTTTGTCAATAGTAAAAAAATACAAATTTACAGAAAAAAACTTATTTTCTTATGCTTATAATATCTTAATAATTAACTAAAATATAGTTTAAATATAAATTTTTATTATTTACATCTTTCCTATAGTAAAACAATAAACATTTTTAAATGTTAAAAAAATATGAATTTACCAAATTATTTCAAAATTTTAAGGACAATCCAGAGGCGAGGTGCCACCTCGTGAATCTCGCGTGGATTAGTGTTGTTCCACATCCAGCTATTTTGCTTATTCAGATTCCCAACTTCCTACTGGTCCAAAATGGCTGCTGAACCCATATAATAGAAATTGACTGTGTTTGTATTTCTTTCAAAACATTTTTTTCCAAAACGCGTGGTAAGATCTCTATCTCCATTCTCTTTTTCCAGGGAGCGTCCAAGTATTACGTAACGCAGTTTTTAAAGATTTTTGAACCTATCATAATAAAATCCGTTTTACACTGACATACTATTGAAGCGAAAGATGAGAAAGTTATTATTATTAACATTAATGCTGCATATTTTGTCATATCTCGATTCTTAATTAGAAAACTCCAACGTCCTTATTAACAAACATTGATTAATCTTACTCCAAGTATTAAACTAGTATTAAACGGGCATCTATCAAATTCCATATTAATAAACACAGTACCGAATCAGATATAACTCGCGGCCGCTAATAGTCGGCCATTACTATATCTAGTATCATCAGCAGCGCGCACGATACTTGCTACGAACTGATAATGCAAATAATTGTGAATCAGATATAACTCGCGGCCGCTAATAGTCGGCCATTAAAAAATACAAAAAAAGTATGGAATTTGACAGATGTCAGTTTATTACCAGGTTATTACTTGGATATAGTTATTCCATGTTTATTAATAAGGGGGTTAAAGTATAAAAAACTCGTGTATTTTTATTCTTTAAGCTTTTAGACGCGTTCTAATTTCAAAATCTATATAATTAATACTACAACGTAATTGCAGTTATCAGCTATTTGCTTAATTTCCTTCAACATGTTACAAAGAAAAACGGAGAGAACAGACAAAACAGAAAGACTTAATATGATCCTATGAAAATAATCGTTATTATTTATTGTTTTGTTCAAGACAAGTAGCCTTTAGTATAAACTAAATTGGTCTATTGACAAATAAAAAGCGAAAAGTTTTTTCTGAAATGGATTTATTTAAACAAGGTATGTAAATAAATAATAACAAATTATATATGGTGTGACAAATTCTTAGCCATTTCTTGTATGAAATTTATGATAAACGCAGCCAGTGTTGGCGAAAGTTTAGTCACTACTATAACTCTACAACACTGGAACTAATTGAATGTCTTATTTGTCTAAAATTAAATGTTACTCTTGCATAGAAAATAAATAAACAAATTTATTAACTAGGGAATGTTGCTATGAATATAAATCTCACATTGAGACTGAATATAAAGATGGCCATAAAAATACATTGCACATCGCTGTATGGAAATGTGGCCAACATCGAAAATGTCGCAATTTCATCATCTTTATGTATAAAAACCCTTTGTTATCGAAGATGTACGCTCTCATGTATATAAACTTATTATGTAAGTACAGTACAAATCTTAATAAGTTAATTAATAATTAAAAAATTCTAATTTGTGAACCAATGAGACTAGAATTGATCTGAGTACTTCATGCTATTGATAAAACATTCTTTTCAAAAATACATAAATTAATTAATGTTTTTCGATAAATAATATAAATTTGGAGAAAAATTTGATATTTCTTGAAAAAACTACAAGTTCTGAGAATCGCTTCCAGATGTGCGTTGATAATTTTCGTAATAATTTCTCATTTGTGCAATAATAAAAACGGCGTCCGAAAGCGAATAGAGAAATTGAAATGAAAACAAAAGTGAGCTACGTGTCGCCTTATGCGTTAGAAGCGAATTTCAAAAACATCACAAGTGGACTTTACTACGTAATTAGGGCGAATGGAATCCTGACTTTTTAGCACTGAACACATTTAGTCCTGCGTATAGCTCTCATCTCGCTCGCACCTTGTGCCTCCCGCTCGCACCATGGCATTACAATATGCAGCACGACGCCGAACAACAACTGCTCGAACCGCCTTTACTTTTCTGTCGTTGATCTGAAAATATAAACAGAAACATCATTACATTATTTTATTCCTTTATTAAGTTGACATTTTGTCAATTTTTATCTTTCTACAGCATCCTATTTTCTATAAAATGGTATAATCATTTCAAGGGGTAGTATATATTATCTTTATTCACTTACGATTACAGACAATAAGCTTCATTTATTTGTAGAATGTTTTCCACAAGTACAGCGCTCAGATCCTTGCAAGGGCTACATCCTGAGGGGACAACAACGCACCCCGCCGTACTTCTTACCGAATGTTTATTCTCTCTGTCAACTCGCTTGTTTGTCTTCGGTTAGTTGTCTATTTGTTTTGTCCAATGTGGATAGAACTTTTACTTACGGGTAACAACGGATAAAACATTTCTTGAAAAGTGCGATGTCTACATAATTGTATCACTTAGTTATTGGATGATTGAAATGTGTTTAATTATTTCACTAATGGTTGACAATTATGTGAATAATATATTATGTAATGTGGTGTATATATGTAATTACATTTATTTATTCTTTGTGTCAATCATATTTACGTTTACGTTTTACATACTAATTCGTGTGTAATAAATGCATTACAGACGATCTTTTTTTTTCAAACAAATTTTCCGGTATGACCAGAGAAGAATTTTTAGCACATAATATTTTACCACAAAGTGATTTATTAAAAAAATTGCATAATATTCAAACTTTGCTAATTTTTGCACTATTTGTTGAATTTCGAAACATTGGAAACGTAACTAGTATAAATTTGCCATGGCGCAAACAGGCTGAGATATACAATATATTACTTTAAAACACTAAGAAATAAAACAATATCACGGTTAATAAAGATGCAAAATCTGTATTTGTAGCTTATTCTATTCAGATAGCAAAATTTATTGAAAAGTTTGGTGTAAAACATCTAAAGGGATCAAGCGGTTGTGGTATGGGGAGGCAAACGATCAATCGGAGCCACTTGCATGACTACCGATGCCTATAGACATCCATATAAAAACTACACAGATGCGCTGCCCTCCTTTCTCCTTCCACTTCTATAGGCCACCGGCTACTTACACACCGCACGAAACGCGACAACACAGCTGTCACTTCACGCCGGTCTCGTGTAAGCGAGAGGTACCTCCCCGGTCGTGCCGGCCCAATTCGGCTGCATGCAAGCATGCAGTGTGGCACTACCTCTTACTAAAACTTGCAGTAATCCTATACTCTCGACTTTTTACAGGAAAAAATGACAGACTCACAACACACATTTTTATTTTGACGAGAACAAAGATACAACAAAAATAAATTATTATCAAAACAAAAAAATGTAGCAGGTACCGCTATGCGGAACCAAAGTTGATCTTCAATAGATTATTTCCATTTACGAGTAATTTGCCTTAAAAAAAACTCAATTTCGGCACTTTTTACCGATAGCGCCCTTAAATGAAGTTAAAGAAGGTTTCTGATTGGGTACATATGTTTTTAAAGGGGCGCCAACCCTCACATATCAAACTTTCGCATTTATAATATTAGTAGTTACTGACAAACTTGTATTTTACATTTTGAAATGAGATGAAATAGACACTGATGCAAGTTTAAAAATTAGTTGGATACAATAAAATTTCATGGAAAAAACTATATCTACATATTGGTTTTTATGGCGATAAAAACTTGTTAGGCACATTAGATAGGTAGGTGCTGTGTGACAAAGCAGTTATTTTAATATTACAAACAAACTATATCTATTCGTATAGATTAAATAATTATTAGAGTGATGATATAATAACCATTAACCACTGCACTTCAAAATATGTGATACATCATTCCTGATATATTTAGATTTTGATAGTGCCGAATTTCTCATGTTACTATAATAATATACGAACACGGATAGTAAATAAAAAAAAACACTTTTCCGGTTTGGGCTGTGCGTCAAAAGGTGACTATGTCTTTTTATCTCCTGATGACTACCGATGCCTTGTCTTTGGGCTACCGCTGGTGATGATAAAAACGAGTAATCGAAGACTTTTGATAACCACCGAACCATCATAAACATTCGCACAATTGCTGTGTAGACACGTTGCCCTATTTTCCTTTTACTCTCCAATAGGCGGCGCCGTATCACAAACGACTGACGGCACAGCTGTCACTTTAAGGCGGAGTAATGAGCGTGAAGTACTACCTCGGTCGTATCCAATTTAACACATTATTTTTCGTTAGTTTATAATCTTCCCGGAGCAAACTGTAAAATTTACAGTTTACAATTTTCCGAGTTATTTTGTAATTTTACGGTTTTTACAATCTTACGGTGACATATACACTTTAGAACCCTGTCACAATAACTTTATTTGAGAAGTCAATGCAATAATATGGAATTTCTCAATGTGGGGCATTTGGTGCATGCAGACCTGTCAGAGTATAACATACTGTGGTGGGAAGATAAGTGCTGGTTGATTGATGTGTCACAGTCAGTACAGCCAGACCACCCTCATGGGCTGGAATTTTTACGCAGAGACTGTCGCAATATTATCAATGTAAGTGTTTTGTAGAACAGAGAAGGCGAATCAGTGGCACGCGTGCCATAGCTGACGCGTACCTAATACAATATTTTAGGTACTTTTTTGTGGTAAATAATGAGTGTTGAGTTGGTGATATGTTTTAGTATTACTTTTTCCGTTATCACATATTCTGAATGTTTGTTGGCACATCTAAGACTTGTTTAAACTTTATTTTTTAAATTGGCACGTATAAGCAAAAAGGTTCGTCTACCCTGTGCTAATATTTGTGGACTTTACACACCACGTTAGTCTAGCCCCGTGCTAAGTACTGTAAGGACTTGTGTTACGGGTACTAGACAACGGAAATATATTTAATATGTTTTATAAATTTAAGAAATTTTATATATTTAAGACTTTTATTATATAAATACCACCCTGTACCATCATACTCTGACCATCATACTAATATCTAAATTGTAAAATGTGCACGCTTTAGTCATTAGTGATTAATTTTAAAATCATACAAATTATTTGAACAAAGTAACTAAGTACGGGTTATTTGCTATTGCCTATGTTCGTCTTGTAATTTGTTTACACAAGTAATTCCAATGTTACTCAATTGTTGAGTATTAAGTTTACTAGGTTTCTGATTTGGCTTGAAACATTGTAGAACAACGTAGAATTTCGAAGGTACATAATGTCTGTAAAACGACAAGCCACGACTGAGCTAAACCATGAAAATTGGGATCAGGAAGAACCTAAAGATGAAGAAGAAACGGGCGACTTTAAAATAGCGACGAAAGACATTCTACAACGGTGAAGCATTGGTAGCACTTATACTCTTCAATAGGGTATAACACACTTGCATTTGATGGAAGGATAGTTCTGTTGCGGACCTAACGCTTGCCACGCCAGTAGTGGCATCCAAAGTGGTATAAAATAATTTTTAACAAAAAAAAACCGCTTTGTGAAGTTAGTGAATATCTTGACTAGTGCAGATTAGTTATAAAATATATTCGCACGGCAATTTCGCGAATGCACGGGACAAATAATACCTGTCAGAATACAATTTAGAATGTGCACGAAACTGCACAGTGAAATCTTGATTTATATCCCCACTCGCTTTATTCTATTATAGGTGAAAACAGATGCGTTGCCCTCCGTCCTTCTCCCATCTTTATGGACCACCAGCAAATTAAACACCGCACAAAACGCGACAGCACAGCTGTCACTTTACGCCGATCTCGTGTAATCGAGAGGTACCTCTCCGGTCGTGCCGGCCCAATTCGGCTGCATGCAGTGAGGCCCCCCTTAGGCCTACGTCGTAACATCTATCTAGATGCCAAATTTCAGCTTGATCCGTCCAGGGGTTTGGGCTGTGCGTTGATAGATGGCTATGTCACATTTGAGTTTTATATATATAGATATTTTTTATTAATTTGTGTAATAAGTGGAAACCTTGCTGATATATTAATTTGTTACTCATTCATCATCATTGTTTCATAAATAAATTTGAAAGCAAAAACGTTTTAAGTCAGTGTACGCGCCGGTCTCCATAAGCGCCACTTTTTGTTAGTCTGTATAAGATAATTGTAGGTGTTTGTATTTAAAAACAAATTTGACAAATGGCTGTGCGTATTTTTTGTGCCGACGGCAAAAGCCAGCTGTGACCTTACATATGCCCTCGCAGTAGGTACCGAGGCGGTGTCCACCGTGAGACTTATCATTGTGCTAGCCCATAAAGGAAATATTCAAGTAATTTTCATTGAAACTAATCTTCACATCAAAATTTATCTTCAAGTGTTTAACTTGAGGTAAACGAAAACAACGCAGTTGTTGTGAAATGAAATCGAAATTAATTAAAATATCAATCAAATGTTGAAATATCTGCGTATTAATGAGAAAAAAATATATTACTTCTAATCTATTTTTATAAATAAAATTTACTTATTAAAGAATTTTTAATCATTTAAGTAAAAAAGAACGAATAGAAAAAACACATTTTTGAAACAATATTTATTTTTAATCTATTGCCAAACTCCTTCTCGCAAATATCGACCAATCAAATCTCGAGAATTTATTTCCACCAAAGAGTTTGAATTTCGAATCTTAGCGCAAGGAGTTTGTGTAAGCATTGAAATGGAGATCGGATATATTTTTGTGTTCCAAATTGCTTATCCGAGCGGCGAGCCCTGTACCACTGTGCCAGCCTGGTCGTCGTTATTAACCTTGTACGACCGCAAATACGTTTAGGTACAATCTGCTAAATTGGTCATCGACCGTTGCAAATTACAATTAGGTATCATTTGCCCGCATCATGTCTCATTTCGTTAACTTTGATTATCTATGTTAAGTGTTACAGAATCCTGATTATATTCATCTATATCTAACAAAAGTCTCTTTAACCAAATAACTTCCTTTGTAGCACTACAGGCAGCCATAAACTCTGCTTCAGTTGTAGATAGTGCTATCGTTTGCTGACGTTGACTGGCCCAAGTAACAGCAGCACCATTCTTAATGAGTATAAAGAGTTTGTTTTTTTAGAGTTTTTAATGTATTATTGTGTATAGATAGGACCAAAGTTATGAAGCAATCGGATTTGTCCTTTTATTATTTATCAAAGAATGAACAGGTAGGGAGAGGAAGAGGTAGTGGTAATGTTTCTGGTATGTGGTATCTTGGTAATGTTTCTGGTAAACGATAATGTACACTTGCTAGTAAGTATGTCTTCAGGTAATATATAAGCAGTGTTTCTGGTAGTGTACACTTGCTATTATGTATATCTTCAGGTAGTATATAAGCAGGAATTTGGCGCGTAAGTATTTATCGTAGGCTATAAATTATTTTCTGTTATGTAGCTTGGTAGGTAGCTACAAGGCGGATCACACATGGCACGCGGTTGGCGGTGACTGGTGAGGCCAATAAAATGAAATATGACGCGGACGCATAATATTTTGTTCTGCGTTAACGTCGCTAAATTTTTCACTTACGCAGGCGACTGACGTCACACCACCTTTACAACCCCCACCCGCACCCACATAATTATCAACCACGTGTACTGCAGGATAAACGCCTGACGTCGAGTCCGATATAATCGTTTATTCAAATATGTGTTATGTGCACCGCGGTCTCCCCTTGCCCCTGCGTAAAATCTACTCCGTTAAGAACACTACTCATTCCCACAACCGCTATCGTTTGACATGTAAGTGGTACCTAACTAGGAGTACTGTGGTCTTCATTACATAGTGAACATGTTTGGCAGATCCCATTTCTTCTTATCCACTTTTATATCTTAAAACTTATACTCAAATGCAGTTTATGTTACCAGACCATTCTACTCGTATAGTTAAAAGTAACATTCAAATGACGATTTCTAGATTTCTAATAAAACACAAGTTCAATGACATCACTTTATTTGTGGCTACATCACAACATTATTTGCGAGAGGGCACTGGTGGCAGTGCCACAGGCTTCGCCAAGAGACCTGGTGTCGGCCCGGATTCGCACACTAGCTTTAGAGTGACTTCAACATCTTCGCAATTCATAAACTCGTTTCGACGAAGTACGATGTCCACCTCAGTGAGGTCATCGGCGATGTCAATATGCGCATAACCGTTTCTGGGGGGAAAATTTACCTACACGATCCTTAGTTATAAAATATCTACTTCATACTTTAACATTTAACATGTGAAATCAGCCTTAAGCTGACAATATTGACAAGCGTCAATTTGCATGCAGGCAATAATCGCGCGAGCACATGCTGTCAGCACCAATTCTGATAACTCTGTGCAGCAAGGTCGAGTTACTGCGAATAGACGATGACGTCACCAGCTTGGCGACTCTGTGTTGAACTTCCCAGGGCTTGGCGATGGCTGACACGTCGCATGCCGTCATCATCATGCCGCAGAGCACTGGAATATAGACATTATCATAATATGCGTGGACTTTTACATTGTGGTAAGTACCGTAAGGACTTCTGTTACGGGTACCAGACATTAATTAGTTTTATGGCAGTAGCAGACTAAGAATGGTTTTTCTGTGGTATTTCTATTTGTAATTAGTGTTTAAGTTTTTCAGTGGATTTCTTCTTCTAACGTAGTTGGAAATAGTGGCCAACTATGCTTATTGCTAGTAAAGGACAGCAAACGACGAACAAACAGTACTTGTAGGTTTTTAGTTGATTTACTCCATCATAAGCCGTAGGATACCGCTACCGATATAAATAAGAGCGCGTCAGTTTTTTGATTTAGACGAATTAAAATGTGATGTGGGTTTGAAAAAATATATTAATACACGCGAGTCAGAGAGTTAAGACAAATTGCTACATTGTGTTATGTGTTCTGTAGCGTTAAGAAGACAGTTTACTGATAACCACGTTGCGATGAAAATGACTCACCAGTCAGCCTCTATATTGATAAGGATTTGCTTTTAGAAAGACAGCTTCGAAAACGAACCAAAGCACAGTGGTCCCCCCATAGGTCATAAATATGAAAAAGTCAGTGTCAAATATCCATTAG
>LUGF01000297.1:3868-20504 GCA_001625245.1 Calycopis cecrops
AGCGTTACGTAAAATTACACAACATGTCCACGATGTTGGTATACTCAAGTATAACAAATGTCTCTCTCTCTGGCGACTTTATCTAATACACGCCAAGGAAATAGTTTTTTTTTAATTTGAACACAAAAATTCGCTACGTTCTCTGACATTGGTGAAAAAAAAACAACAATTTACAACTCAATTCATATTGAATACATACTGAAGTGATATTAATATCACATGTATGCATACAATTCCACTCAAATACGATTTCAATTTATTTACATTTACGCAAAACGAAGCGGACTTGCCAAAATATAAATAAAACGTATTGAATACGAATCATATTTACATAGCATACAAGGAATATACGAGCGACGTTTTATGTTCGTGTGATAAATGTCAATGGAAACAAACCAGTAGTATTGTTCCTGCCCGCAGCAACCGCTAGTACGAGTAGTAGGTACTTAGTACGAGAGCTGGTACAAATAAAAAATAAAATTTTTGCGGCATTATGAAACGTCGCTCCATTTTCTTTACTGTTATATTATGTACTACCAAATATGAACAAATCAAATATTTTCTACGTGTGAATGTTAACAGAAAATTGTTTATCCTGTTTTTGCTTTTAATATTCCTTCTACTATAGTTTAATAATAATTTGTGTACTCGCAACGATCGATATTCGATCTAAGTGAAACTTTTTGAAAAATATTGAAATAATCGTAGACAGAGGATTCTTTTCTCTGTCTACGGAAATAATAAAAAAAACTAAATATCATATGACATGTTATGTCATCGTAACTAAGATAAACTATTTTTGTAAAATTTTTTACATTTGTCTTCATTGAATTTTCGAAATTGTCGAAACTTCATCGTTAATTACGTTGTGTGTGTTATATATCAATATGTCAAATGCATGCATACATATACTACATGTGTAAAGTTTTATTTATTAAATAATTGTACTTTATAAACATTATTATTAAACAATATTAGCGTTCTGCACTTCTCTTACGCATAAACTATAAGTGTGCCACATTTCATACTCCTCCGTCTGCGCAATTATTGTAAAAATGTTCCTAATGTTTTTGTATTAATACCTAGATGTCGTGACGTATAAGGGTTTCTTTAGAGTATATATGAATAAACAGTTGTAGTTTAATGATCCGTATAGAGTAACACAGGAGCGTCACGCTTTGTGCACCTTCGTTGACGTCATTCGTGGGCGGTATCGTATGAGCTAGAGTTGTTCCAAATATTTTCTCTCTTTTCTAAGGTTTCGAGGAGAGTTCTTTGCCCTCCTACTTGACTTAAAACCTTGTTGTTACTTTGTTTTATCATTTTAAACCACATTATTAAATCGCGCCCACCTCTCGTACCACTAATATATTAACACAATAACTCCGTAGAAATGTGAAAGTAGAGCGGCTGGAGCCGGGCCGCCTCGCTCACCCGGAGAACAACGAGACCGCGGTTTTGTTCAGTTCACGTTATACAATTTGTGTCCATTATCATAAACAGCACGACCTGGATGTGAAAACGAACGAACGAACGAAACATTTGCGAAGTATTTCTGGAATGGGAATACGTTAGGAATTTTATCTTAAGCTGCCCTAGACTCTTAAGATACCATGGTTAGGAAGACAAAGGTGAAATGTAGATCATAAAAAATAATAAGTCTCTTGCTGCATTTTCAATTATACAAATTTGACTGACGGTGATAAAGGTCAGGGAAGCGCGACCGACGTGGTGTCGTACAGACTACTATAGTAAAATAGTGTGTGATTTAGACCATACAACTGAAGCAAGTCTGAATTATTGATTTAATACACAAATTCATTATCTACCGTAGTTACAATGACATAACATATCATAATATGATATTTGTTTTTTAAATACAAAAAAGTTTCACTTAAATTGAATTTGAATTTTGAATTTGAATGACAACTTCCATTGCATTCGCCCAATGTGTGATTTTTTGTAACGCTTTCATCAGCTTACTCCCTAAGTCAAGCCCGCGCATAGAAGTTTTACTTTGAAAATGTCAACTAGATAACAAAATGACATCAAAACGCGTCTAACAACATTTGCTTCATCATCATCATCATTTACTTACTTTTAGACATAATATAATACATATATATTTCTGTTCCCATGCCTATAAGTCTTTTGTGTCTAACAAGGGTAACTTATGTCATTTCCGTCGGGCCAGGTCTGTTTTTGAACAAAAATCATTAATTGCCATTAAATAGTTTGAATGTTAAAGCGCAGCAGACTTTTGGGTTCACGTTCGAGTTTCCGCGCGCGGTAACACAGGGCAGAGAAGTGCGGATCAGCGTCGGCAAGTCAAATAGTAGGTATATAATTCTGTTAACTCGCTAAGTCGCTGTTTGCGCTGCGTCTTAAGAAGCGAACTTCGCTGTTTTGTTTGGTTTACGTTTCTACTGAGAACGAGTGTAAGACGGGGTGATGCTTTGTAATTTAATTAATGTATTATAATTATAGTGGAAAAATAATAATTTTATTTCTTAAATAGTTCACGTATTTAATAGAATAAATTATAGTAAATTATAACTCGGTCTTTATTATGATTATATGGTTTGGTATTACCAAAACCAGCCTTTTATTGTAATACTAATCTTTGAAGATAATTTAATTATTGAAGTAGGTATTAAAATAGCCAGTAACCTGTAACCTTGCATAATCCTTAATACATAATTTATAAAATGTCCGCGTTCAAGAGGCCTGGAGCTTAAGATACAGATATTTATCTAGTTTAGGTTCCAGTCTTCCACAAATGTTTTCTTTGTACCTTCTTACTATTTCTTTAGCTATTAAGTAACTATGTACCTGTAATTTGTGGAGGAAAATAAACGATTTATTTATTATTATTATTTATTATTAAAATAAATTTACAAAAATAATTTATGGGCAGTTTTATATCAGTCGAATGAATAGATGGTTTAGCTTATTATAGCTTTTAGATTGGTTTATCTTTAGACAAATTTATTAACATTGTTAACATTTTTAACCTGAAATTCATATTACGATTGTTTCTAAAGAACAAAATTGATGTGAAGTTGGGGTCCGACGGCTAGTATTAAATAAGTAAAAACATAACGCGCGAGCGAGATGGCAGCTGTAGAGGCGTGCGCTGGTGTAATTAAATTATTTGGGAACTAAACGTAAATCTAATCAATCAGTTCGAAGCAAACTAATCCCGTTGGTTTGCGGCCGCCGCGGTTTGGTCAACGTTACATTAGACCCGCTCGTATATTAACACTTTCGTGGATATATTTAAACCAAATTTTTGGGTATCGATGAATATAATTAATATTACTGAATATGTCTATTGCAACCCACCAGAATAATGTATATAAAAAACGTTGTTTTTCTTTTTAGTCATTTCACTTCAGTGTAAGCCTTAGTGGCGGGGCCGTCACTCGTCAGGTACCTTTAGGTCTTTCATGCGAATATTAGATTATTTGTAACTCGTTGGATCGCAAACTGTCAGCTCTCTGTACACATTATGTAGTGTTAAATACATTTATTAATTTACATATTGTAATTACTTTATGGGCTTTTTAACACGATAAAATATTATAGGCCAAAACCTTTGTTCGACGTTTCGACTGGGTTACACCAACCGTGGTCCCGAGCCGACTGATGTGAAGGGATGACAGCTGTTGTGACGTGTTGCAAACAACTACCCCATTATAAATGAGAAATAGGTGCTCCGATCCACATTTTGTCCGTCATCCCTTTGACGTATGACAGAAAAGCTGGAGGCCGGTTTACCTCTGGAAAGTTCTCCCTCTTTTTGTTTATCCACCTTTTCTCATTAACTCGATCGTCATTCCTCCATGGTACCTGGTTCACGTGGGGCACGTTGAGGCGCGTCTCTTTATTGAGGTGTTCTGGATCGCAGAGATCCAAAGCCCTATTTATGAGCGACGTTACCACCGACTGTAGGTGTCTAGGGTGATGATGAGAGGTAGCATGCAGGTGCTATCTGTGTGCATGGGTTTTCTATACACCGTGTGGGATAAACTTCCATCAGAACGTGCTGCTATGAATACGTCCAGAAAAGGTAGTGTTCTGTCTTTTTCTACTTCCACAGTGAGTTCGGTCTTAGAGTGGATCTAATTAAGATGGTGGACACATTGTCTGACCTCTGCTTCAGTACCTCTAAACACACAGAAAATGTCATCGACATAACTTTTCCAGACCCTAATTGCTGAGGAGTTGCTTCCTCAATGCGCTAACGTTACAGCCCACGTCTTCGTGACACAAATGTGATTAACTACGTGCGTACCAAGTCGCAAATAAGAGTCAGTATTAAAATAGTAATACTATATACAAGTACTTCAACAGGCGCAGACGTCAGGATGGTCGAGGAGATCTCAACACTAGACAGACATCACCGCCCACCGGCTCACAGACGACAAACAGATATTAATTTTAAATTCAAACTCTTCAGTCCGTAAACATTCATTAGACAATATCTCGACTTTGATTAATTATTTCACAATTCGTTTGTTCTGCATCTTTTGTTTACTTTTTCGGTTCAATGAAATTATCTTGACGAAATAAATATTCTTTATTTATAGTTACCTATATGTTTAGTAGCAGGAATTACACACTGTTACTTGAATTGAACTAGTGAATTACACACTGTTATTTATATTAATAAATGTACTAGCAGTGTCAAGCGGGGTCAACTGCCTTTTTTATTTCGTGGAAATATCGTTGTAAAAAAGTGGAGTTATTCGTCATCTCACCCGACCAAATCTCGCCCGATCGGGGGAGATGGCACAAAATAATTTAATTTATTTTTCTTGTCGTCAACTCGCACGACACTTAAAAGCATTGCTGATTTGTTACAGTCAACTATAAAAGTCTTTTGGAGTATATCTTTTATGTAGAAAAATAATGAGTTTACAATAAAATAAAACAAAATTTCAATTGAAAAAATATATAATAATCAACAACCTACAATAAAAGACTACTTATTTATAATAATCCCGCAGTTTACGCGTCACACCGCAAGCTGTCAAGTGACGCTGCCCAGCTTCACTATGCACTTGACTTTAAAACTTAATTTTAAGTTCGTTGAACAGTGTTGCAAATTTATAAAAGAACGTATTTCTTTAATAAATTTGCAACACTGTACAAGAAAAATATTACATATTCTTTGCTCAGTTTAGTCGAATATTAGATACGTGCTTAGTTGATAGTTAATTTGGGAGGTACTGTCATGGCCGCCATTTTATTCGTTATTTATTTTTACTTTGGCAATAATTATAATGAATAACTACTGTCTTCCCTCGAATTTAAGACACTAAAAAAAATCACGATTTTCACAATTTTAGAAAATCAATTTTATCGAAAAAAATCCTCGAAATTAAGACAGTGTCTTAAATTCGAATTTAAGACAACAATAAAATTAATTTGAATTACATGTGTCATTGTGCCATATTATTTGGGATCATATGTATTATTTTACCTATCGAAAACAATAACAAAAAGCACATTATTAAAAAGCCGATAACATATTATTATAGTCGAAATTCTTTACGTTATTATAGCAAAAGACTACAAAAATACGTACAAATTAAAATTATAAAAGGTAAGTGATGTTATATTTTACCCAAAGCTGGCACATTGGTGTTATTGTAAACATTATTTACAAATACGCGATCCAAATCTAAATTTATTGTTTTTTCTTGATCTGTGTTTTTCGCTGGAGAGAAAATTTTAAATTATCAAAAATTAAAAAAAATTGAGAAAATCCTCGAAATTAAGACAGTGTCTTAAATTCGAATTTAAGACAGCACTGTTCCTAAATTCGAATTTAAGACACTGTCTTAAATTCGAGGGAAGACAGTAAGAGGAATCATTGTAAATTACAATGAACCTATTTAAATATTGAAATGTATTTAACAACTTAAAATCGATAAACTATCGATTTATTCTTTCAATCATTATAACGCATTAAGTGTTATGAAGAATTAAACGGATCTCTTTTTTGTAGACCTCTTTGCTCTTGTCAACATAATATTAAATAAATAATTGATTCTGTATTAAATATATTTTTTATTTGACTGTACTTTACGCCAGCGTGCGAGTTGACGAATATAAGAATAGGTAAATTCAAAAATGTGCTGTCTCCCCCGATCGGGCGAGTTTATTGCGGGGGAGTTGATGAATAACTCAAAAAGTGAAGTCTATCTTACGGCCGAGTTCATACACACCGGATACACGCAGACAATTTAACCACATACACAGTACATCGAATATTTAGTGGCGCGCATCGATTCTAAATTAAATGATCTATTACTCAGATAAGAAGCTTTCCAAAAATGAATTACTTACAATTTGTTGGGAGATTATCTTAACAGAGATGAGCCACAGGTAATTCGAAGTCAGGATTCCGCCTGATGAGCTCACGTAATGCTCGGTGAGCATTTTTAATATGACGTCGAGCTCTGATGAGACGAACGGATAAAAATGAATTTAAAAAAATATATTATTCGTTTTAGGAAGTTGATAAAAAATACTACCTACAATTACTTCTAGTTGTAAATACATAGTTACTAACTTTCGCTTTACTAACGCTATAATTTGTGTATGTGCTTTATTAGGCTTTATAAATTAACTATGCCAGCAAACAGGAGAAAACGCAGCAATATTTGGAATCATTATGTTTATGAACCCGACAATAATCGGGCGAAATGCAAACATTACTGAATTTACTTGAGTACCAAAAGCAGTATATATAGACGAAATTGCTGTCAATTTACCATCTTCCAGCCACATTAATATTCAGTGCACTTCATCGACAGCAACTATATTACCTGAAGCTCAACCAATACCAATACTGACTAACTCATCATTGGTACCGATCACAAATTATATTAAAAAACCAGTTGCGAAATAAAAAGTAGAAAGATAAATAGGCAAGTTGTGGCGATGATAGCAAAGGGTCATCATGCATTGCAAATTGTTGAATAGACGGAATTTAAAAAGCTAATAGAAATGGTATCAAGCAGTTCTGGATACCAATTGCCGACACGAAAAACTTTAAATAATACGCTGATACCACAAACGTATTGTGAAGTTTTCCAAAATACGCAAAGCAAATTACCTGAAGCACAAGCTGTTTGCCTGGGGACCGATGGATGGACATCTATGACCAACCAGTCATACGTCGCAGTGACGTTTCCTAAACTCTGATACACAATTAAGTACTGTATTGTTAAGCTGTATTAACTACATTTAACGCCATACAAGTAGTAATATTATGGAGTTTTTAAAACAAATAATGCAAGATTGGCGTATAGATGATAAAAATTAGTTGGCTTGTAAGCGAGAACGCTCCAAATATAGTCGCTGCAGTCAGATTGGGCGAGTGGAGATCTTATTATTATTTTTTTACTTATCTCTTGATATTAGAGTGAGCGAAGCATCCCATAGGGGATGCTTCGCTCACTTTAATAATTTAGTTGTGCAAAAATCTCTCGCAGAGATCGCATAATTATATAAAGCCAAATTCATCGTAGTATTTAAAAAAAAGCACTATGACATTGACGAAATTAGAGCAAAAGCAAAGGCAAATAAATTTTCCATCGTTAAAAATAAAACAGGAATGTCCAATTCGTTGGAATTCTTGTTACGATATGTTGGATCCTCAAGTTAAAGATGCAATTAATAGCTCTTTAGCTTTCTTTATTTTATCATATTTCTATTACTACATGCAGAGTGATTTGGCTTTATTTCCACACGAATGGAAAGTTATTGAAAAAAATATTCCTATTTATAAGCTATTTCATGAAATAATGGAAGAAATAAGTGCGGAATAACTTGTGACACTTTCGAAAGCTTTAACTTTTGTACAGATGATGTCACGTCATGTTGTACCTACGGTGTCTTAACGAGAATCACGATGAAGTGGTCAGAACTGTTTTAAAAAGATTAAGCACCAAAATTCAACTCAGATTACATGATCTAGAAAAAAATAATCTGAACGATGAAAGCACAATACCAAGATCTACGCTTTACGTAAAAATAATTCCGTACTGTCAACCATAGTTTTATTAAAGCTCCCAAAACCAGGGAAAGTGTCCCAGTTACTATTTATTCACAATTACTTTTATTGTTATTATTATATTTGTTGATTTTAGATTATTTTACTAAACGTATTTTCCCTATTTTTTACTTATTAATGCCCTTGATATTATCTGCAGCTTACAAGATTTATAAAAATTCGATTATTTATATCATAATAAGCAAGTCAAACAGCAGTAGGAGCCATTTTGTGACCACCGATGCCTGTGAACTCTGCGGGACCGAGGTGCTACTGCAGAAGTGTGTTTGTGTATCAGCGATCTTTTAAATGACGATCAGGCACAAGACTACAAAGTACATAGTACTGGCAGTATGAAATAGTAATCTATGGTACTGTCTGTTAAGCAAACTTCTCTCAGATGCACATGTAAAATAAGAAACATAATTTTATTAATAAAAAAAATACGCATCTATTGAAAAGATAGAATAGTCGAGTTAATAAATACTAAGTGATGTAGATGAGTTTCACATCGTCATTTTATTTCTCTCTGTTTCTCACATGCCATTAGTGATGTAATAGTGTGTCCATTCCAGTTCCTCGGCAGCAGTGGCCATGTTTGACAACACTATTGTTGCACCTTTTAAAATTGCAAATGAATGTGAGTGTAATGACAGTAATGCATGTAATTACTGCACCACAGAGAGACGACGTAATTACGGGATAAATTAACTTTACGTTGTTTAATTACAATGTTTCATCCGTTATAGATTTGATTTCGTTTTATATTCTGAGTTAATTATTTACTTCACATAAAAGGGAAATATTTCAACAAATTATTTTCGATTGGTGCAGTGTTGGAATAACAGGCGATTTCTCCCAGACAGAATATATTATCATAATATGCGAGATTGATCGGCTAGACGAATACATTTCGTCTGGTTTTTTTTATATTTTTTTTATTACGGTATAGGATGATGATGATGATGATGATGATGATGATGATGATGATGATGATGGTAGGATGGTAGGCAAACGAGCAGTCGGGACATTTTCATGACTACCAACACTCATAGACATCCGCTTAGAGGATATACAGATGCGCTGCCCTCGTTTCTCCTCCCACCTCGATGGGCCACCGGCTACTTACATACCGCACGCAACGCGACAGCACAGCTGTCACTTTACGCCGTCTTGTATAAGCGAGAGGTCCCAGTCCCGGCGCAATTTGGATGCATGCAAGCGTGCAGTGTGGCACTACCTCTTACTGCTTAATATATATAATTTTAGATTCTGTTGGCACTTCAATAGCATGACGTGACTACTACACCATCTACACACATGGACCAGCTAACGCCAGGTTTAGGTATATATTCTAGTTTGTACATTATACTCAGTAATAAATAATGTACTACACGGGCGCGGTAAGTTGGGAATTGACAAGAAAGCGAAGAATGCTCTCTAGTCCCACACTTCCCCGATGTCGACCTAGTATGGCGACATCGGGGGTGGTGCGGGGCTAGAGAGCGGGGAATGGAATTTTTGCCAGGTCCCAACCTACCGCGTCCGTGTTATATCTACATAAGCAAGTAAGTTTACAGCTGACTGGTCGGAATAACGTCGGCACGCTGCAGGCCTCAGCGTCTGTACAGAGCAGCTCGCGGCTGCCGGCTTCATACTCGCTGTCTCCGCACAGCACACTCCTGCTGCGAACTAACGGACATTCCCGCTCAAAGTAGAATACGGGAGCTCGAGCCGTGTTGAATATACGTACCAACGACGTTGACAACATGACAGTGAAGATGTATGGACACATTGCGCAATATATGCTCTATTGGAACTATTTTGGTGTTTCTTTCGTTTTATGGTAAAAGGCCTATGTGGATTTTTATGGGATATGGGGAAATCGAGCAGGAGGAGTCGTTTTAATGACTACCGACGCCCAGAGACTTCCGCATAGAGGCTATACAGATACGCCGCCCTCCTTTGTCCTCTCACTTCCATGGGCCACCGAATGAATAGAAAAGTCTATAATGACACTATGTTTCTTGGAGACAAAACGTTTACAAGTCACACAACTAACAAATATGGTGTACAACAACAGAGGGCGAGGATCCCGCGCCGCTCAGAGCCCGCTCTCTGTAGATCGTCGCCGTTTGTGAGAAGAGTGAGTGTCGCTAATTAGACAAGCATTACTTACAAAGTGCGACGCCCTTCCCTGTCGGTTGTCACACAACACAAGCGAGTTCGCGACGCGCTTGATAGATATATATAATATAGCTATCTCGATGTATAATATGAATATTTGTAAATAAGAACAGTGGAGATAACGCACCTGCAAGTGCAGCTGCGCTATCGTATGATCTACGAAACAATGAAGATAACGCACCTGCACTATCGTATGATGTCTAAACAATGACTTGTTTTGCTAAATAGCAGAGATAACGCATCTGCGGTGGCACCACCGAGTATCTATATTGTATTTGTAAATTATCTATTATTGTGAAGCTAACTATATAAGAGTAGAGTAAAAGTGTAACCAGTCAGTCACTTTTGGGCAAGTAAGGTGATCAGATCTAAGACTGTCTTGACACCTGTTTATCTACGTTGGCACCGAGATACTGTCGGTCAGAATCAGTGTGAATCTGGTGCACCTAACAAAGCTAAGGATTCTGTTTGTACAAAGCATAATTGCTGAATATTATATTGTAATAGTATTTTGCAAGTATTTAACTATAATTTGATAATGTTAATATCGATAGTAAAATATTATGTTGTGTGGCATAGCTATAATATTACATTGTGACATTCTATGCTACATTATATCAGATTAATGTTAATAAGATTACCATGCTTAATAAAGAATGTACTTTGTATAATCTGACCACTACAAAGTACATTACAATTATGTATCTTCTTAATATTGTTATATTAATTATGTTCGGATGTTTAGATTGTTAATAATATCATAATTAAGGGATTCTGATATCCTTTTTACCTGTTATAACTTTTGGTTACTTGAATTGTATATTTGGTATTAAGCACACTAACATGGTGGTGTGTGCCTAGCTACTATGCCCACCAGTTTTCTTGCCAGTTCTTTCTGGTCCGGGCCAGGGTTGGAACTGGTGGTAAAGTTTGTGATATATTAAAGTAAAGATCAGTTGCTTAATCAAGGCATTTTCATTAAAACCTTTTAGAACTACTGAGTTGTATCTTTTATAAAACCCATATATACTTAACCCTGACAAAATATATATAACCCCTATATATATATAGAATATAACACGCTCGTGTTGAAACGACGACATTATTTGCACCTTACGTAATTACCGGCATCATAACTTTGTACTAATAAGCCTTTGTCTTCTGTAATTATTCGCGAGTACTATAATATCTTATTTTTTATTATCATGTATTATAATAATGAGCTTTGTAAGAAGTTAGAGAAGAAGAAACTGGGTCTTGGAGAACAACGTGTATTATATTAAACACCATGGAAGAAAACACTTTTGCTAAACTTTCGTACATTTATTTAGCATCAAGGCGTCCGCTCTATTATATATGAAAATACCACATTCTATACAATTATAGGCCGTATATACTTATTATTTAATTAAACACTACTTCAGGTGTTACTATTATACATTTCGAAATAATTATTTTAAAATCTATATTAATTGCGTAATTAACTATTATTTGATATGTGCAATTTCCATTATATTATTAAGCAATTATTTATAACCAAAACGTAATAATATGGACAAAGGGATCTTACGTAACTGTTACTTCAGTATTGTTTAAAAAGTTCTTGAAATATAGTAAGTACTTGCTACATTTAGTACTATATACCTACTAAATGCTACGTGATACTAATCACATGTATAAAACAAAGTGTCTATACATTTAGTGAACAAATGCTCCAGCTATAAAACTAATCGCTATTCGGAATAAATATAATCCGAGATTGGGCGTCAAGTGATCACCATTGATGTATATTTCAATAAAAATATTAGAAATGCGTTAGTAAAGTGTCCCCTCGTGTGTTGTTGGGTGATAATGATCGTGTGGGGTTCGACCCCCGACCCTCCACGTCGCGCCGTTTTTTATCGCTATTCAACTATTCACAATGTAGTCGTACTGTATTGCCTCAAGACATTAGAGACAAAAACTCTGAAACTTTTTGTTTTCGCAGAGCATCTGATTTTCACCAAGACCATACATACCTTCTTAACTAAACCGTAGCTGTTGCTTACCTTATTAGATATTGTGAATCTGCATAATATATTATCATTTAAAAATCTTTCCTTAACAATAATATATTATGACTGCGAGCGTTTTTAAGATTATAAAGATAAGAAGTAAATTATTTTCATAGAGACCCCTGCGAAAATAATTACTGAAAAGTGAAATGTATACTCAATTATAAATGTATTAGCTATAAAAATAAACGTTTGTTGATTCATTATAGTATAACGTTTTGCTGCATGTAAGAATAGGTAATAAAATGTCAAAAATAAAATATAACCTACGGTCATACCGTAGGTTATATTTTTTAAATGCTGCAGGCAACTTTGTAGGTCGGGATGATCGAAATGTTCACTAACGAGTAGGCGCATTAGGCGATACACTAGAGCCGCGCCAGAAGCGCTCGCCCCGAGTATGTTGACGCCTGACGTCGTTGCAAGTCGATGTGTTTCACTGCTTGTGCCGAGGCTTTGGGCGGTCTCTGGTCGGGGCGCGATAATCCGACGAAATGAATGTGCTGTGTGTAAACACGGACCGGTCATCTGCCGCACGCTCTCATTACTACCCTCTGATTGAGTCCGCGCATTGTTTCATGCATTTATGTGGATTACTGACGCTTCTGTATAATATTATTTTGTAATTATAATATAATATTTATATCTCGACTTGCGCGAATTCGACTTCTGCGGTTACAGCTAGGAAGGGCTAGGCTAATTTCGGAATTTTTATAAGTATCTTGTTTATCTGTTTTAAAAAATATAACTATGAGGTGACCCTATATTATCAACGTCGAAACTTCTAAATAATGACTGTATCCATATCACTCCTAGGCCAGTGACAAAATTTGGTTAATTCCTATTGCTTACGTTTGAAATAGTAAACATTGCAGCTGGTCCTATAGTAGCCAGGTCAGGATCTTGTGAGGAGAGACTCAAGTAATCGCTGTAAGAGAGGCGCCGGACATTTAAAAGCTAATACTTTGTACTTGAAATGTTGAGTATAAGAAATAAATTGAAATAGAATCGTCGTAGGTATCTCAAGGAAAGAACGCTAGCTCGCCGAAATTTAACGATTACGCTGCTAATTACTTCTAACGACAATATCTGAAATGTGATCGTAAAATTGGTTATAGTGAGCCAACTCTTCAGCTTTATATTATTAGTTTTGGCTGACCCCTTAGCATGTCACCGTGTGAGCTAGAGGCGGCTACCCTTTGGTCGAATTCTACTTTGACTGATAACAACAATAATAATACATACGCACAACGACATTCGTTTAAAAATTATGAACATACGAAAACTTCTAATTTCAAAGAAATCTCGAGGACAAAATTATAAGTTCAAGTCTGTAGAATATTATGTCGGCTATTCTCAGAAGCCGTCAGCGACAACAAAGGCGCAGAGATATTACTGAAGTTATCCGGCGGGGGAGCTCTCTTGACTGCTCTTTGTAATTCTTCCATTCCATCGATGTCTCCTGACATCTTTATATCTGATCGATCAAAGACGCTCGCGCTGCGGGCTCCACTCGCGGCGGCGCAGGTGACAGTAACTGACTGAAATGCAAAGCAACTCGCTATTTCATAAACTGTGCTTAAATGTAGGCATATAAACATTATATATGTTTAAAGTTCTCTGATCTGTAAATATTATGTATGAGAGTGTAACAAAATCTTCGTAACAAAATTTCTGTCAGGGTTCAGCAGAACTCGTGAATGTTTCATATTTTAATAGGGAATTGGTTCTGTAATGAATTATGGTTGTATTTATGAGAAAGAATATTTTTTGTACCAGGCACAGTCTAGGTGGTACCTCTTCCCACATCATACGTACAATCCTCATTATTACACTCAAATGTTACATAATATTAAACCTATTAAAAAAAAAGATATTTCGGTATATATTTTTTTACGACGATTTTATTATTTTATATAGGTACGAAAGAGCTCTATGGGCGCGCGATGTTTGTCTGTTGTGTGAAAGTTATTAAAGTTCATGTTGTGGGGAGGTGGCGAGAGATTTATTGTGTTTTGACAACTGGGAGCAGTGAGCCGCTGGAGTTTGGTGGAGCTGCGGGATGTAAGAGGTGACTCGTATTGATGAGTTTTATTGTTCGAGCCTACTTTGTTTCTCGCCGCTGCACCGGACACACGCTGACATCGACGCCCTATACTGATCCATGCCGAAAGAAATCAGCGCTTGTCGATATTAGCCGATATTGTTAGCACTCGCCGCCCGCTCCGGTGAATTAAGTGACATCCATTCACGAGTCGAGCTAACATACACAGTCTCAAGTCGACCACGCCGACAGTTCGTTAAAGTTTACTGCGTCACCTTACGGGTACTGCGCTACACTCCCATATATTACAGTACACTACAGTACACTACAGTACAATACACTACAGTAGACTACACTACACTACAGTACACTACATTACACTACAGTGCACTACATTACACTACACTTCTCTACACTACAACACGAGGCGAATCAGTTTACGCTCTTAAGGGCGGTGAAAGGTCAACATAATTATTTTCAAGGCTCATGATTTGTTTCTTGAATATTTTTTTTAAACGGAAACTTGCGTACATCATGTAAGCAGCTTTAAGAGACTTGTTATTTTCAATAATATAGTGACACACAAGTAACATTCTCATTATGATCGTATTATAATTTAGTAAGAGACGACTTCGTAAGTACGACGTGTACTTACGATGTCGTCTCTTACTTGTGTTGGAAGGTATAAATTCGGCAACTGCTTGTTACTGTTGTTGCTGTGGCCTTTTAGAAATCCAGAGGAACTCTTACTCGTTAAAAATATAATATGAACAAGAATAACATTATATACTTTGGAGCGAAAAAATCTGCCGAGTTAAAAACATTGACTGTAGGCGACATATTGAATTGAGGCTGAAACTACAAGCGATGTATCAGCGCCGCTGCGCTGTGGACACAGGCACGGTATAATGTGTGCCGCGGGAGTTATAGACACAGTTTTATAAATTCATAACGTATCGGTTTATATAAAGTGGAGTCCGCCAGAGTAAACATATACGTGACATCAAACTAAATTCTGTTATTTTTCCATCACAATCCGAGAGCGAATGCGATGAGTTATTCATATACAGCCAGCGGTAGATATACGTGGTGTTGTCTCGCGGTGGTGATTTTCTGCATTGCAACCGAATTAGTCAACACCAAAATCTGCTCAACAGTATCAGATTTATATAAATGGCATCCTCCAATGGATCTTAACAGTAAAATAAAATTCAATAATGGTTAAATTACGTTTTCCAATGAATTTTGTAACTCTACTATTGATGATGACCTTTCGACTGACGTGAAGTGATGGCTATAATCGCGTTTTTCGTACGGCTTAACGGCCTATATGGCTGGTCGATTAATGGACCTCTTATTTGAATTTAAAAGTAATCAAATGTTTCCTTTATTAGGTTAGGCACCGAACAGCACAGTCTTGCTCATAACCCATACAGAATGTCGTGTAAACTTCGTTTACTTGCTGTGCTCTTTTGACTGCGACATAACAATCGAGGTAACTTCTTGTGATAGCAATTAAGGTTCGCCAGCGATATGATATACAACTATAGATACACTTCTTTATCTACGTATTCCAATAAATTTGTAATGTAGTGTTTTATACCTACTTAGTCAATATTATGACGACATAATAGGTATAACCCATATTATGTCGTTAAACTTTAAACTAATTAACAAATAATATGTTCGAGAAATATTGAAAAGCTAGTCAAAGTATCGCGTTAGCAATTACAATGTTCACAAAATAAATATTACACCGATTGATATTTTGTGAAATCATTTAAATGAGTTTTAATTGGTGAAGTATCTGACAGTCTGTATCACATCTACGCAGGTATCAAGGAGGTCGACTGTGCAGTTGGTACGACGAAATAACGAGCGAACTTCGGACAAGTACGACACGTCCTGGGTGTTCTTAGGTTGTTAAAGGCTTCTAAGACGGCGCGCAACGGGTATCGGGCAGATATTGTCTGCAAAGAGTTTGGGTGCTTTGTTACGTATGTTAAGAAAGTTGAATACAGTTAAACTTATCGTGGCCTACATTTTTTTTCTTTACTAGAAGAAATACAATATGCAAACCACTCGCCTTCGAGGAAAGCGAGTGGTTATGTAACCCACATTACCACTCGCTTTCCTCACGCCGCAAAACCTACGGCGTATACCCACTACAAGCTCTAGGTGTTCCTTCTCTTCCACTTACGACGAGGGCAATGGGAACGAATACCACATCCACTGCCCTCGGCGGAGCCGGCAACAAGAACAAGCGGCGGTCTCTCCAAGGGA
>LUGF01000322.1:0-10802 GCA_001625245.1 Calycopis cecrops
GTAAGTAGGTAATTAATTTTATTTCAAAGCATTAACAACATTATTTTTAATTAAGATAATCGTTGCGTTTTACGTTGTTCATCTTGCTGATCTCAAATTACTTATGAACTGTACTCGCTCAAGGTGCGAACGATATTTGGTCGAGTCGAGTAGTTTAGCTACTAAATCGATACTCTACTAGACTAAATTACTCGACCAATGCGAACAAGGCTTTAGTGCTAGTGATTAGTCACCTGTTTAGTAGACTGATAAGAAGCGCGTTATATTTTTTTGCGAGTAGACTCGTACCGCGCGCTCACAGGAGAAAGCCCCTCACTCGCCGACACCGTGCTACGCTTCCGATCTTCCCCTCGCCTGTTGCATGACTTTAATTCACTTCCTACTAATCGCAACAGCTAAACAGTATTGGACACAGCTTGTACTAATCTCTTTCACTGTTCACTTGCAGTTTTTACTAAATACTAAACACCTGCACTCACACTAATCAAAGTGTGAACCAGCCTTAAGTTTATTTAGAATATTTTAAACATTTTCTGCCCAGTAGGTCGGCATCTGCCACCCCTAAGTAATAATAACTCGACAGTTATTGATAAAACCATAATTATTAGAAAAGTTACGCGGTTTCACCCTTAGATGAAGTGTACACTAGATGGGCAATGCAAAAGAGAAAGAGCATAGTATACGTATGTTAGAGAGAGATAGATATACGAGACCATTCACATACGTGCTAACGGCCTGTAGAGGCCTAGCGTAAGTAGTGGCCGGAACAGTTTCCTCTTAAATTCGAAAAATCTTTGGTTTTAAAGTGTAAATTAGAATTTATTAGACGTGATTGACTATGGTTATGTGTCCAGTACCAGGATGTAACTTATCTAAAAAAGAAAACCCACATTTCACACGTAATAATACAGTTGAAATCTTTAGACCTCTAAAAGCAATGTTTGAGAAATGTTACTAAAATTTTATACGCAAATATATGGGAAAATTTATAACATTTTATTATATCAATACCGTAAATGCATATGATTTTGATTTAAAATAATATCAAATACGTGAATTCCTCTTGTATTTAACCTTGTTTTTTAGAGATTGACAGTTGAGACTATCGATAACTTCTTATCGATATAATGTCCACAGAGTATTTATACATATTAGGTACGTATACGATGAACCTATTTCTTTCAATAATTAAACTATGTTTTAAATATCTTCAAAATGTTGATCTTCAACAAAAATGTCTAAAAATGGTTAACAGAAATAGTCCAATCAATAGGTACTGTGGAAATGAGTATTTTCTAAACGTCGCGTCTATTGAAATGTACTTTGCGACGACACTCGTACGCCATAAACTATTGATTTTAAGAAAAAAATTATAAAGACATAAATTTTAGGATTTTTTTTCTATGTTAGTTTTGTATATAAATGTTTCATTTGTAAAATGTGTCGGAAAGGAGATATTGCCATAACACTGTTATTAGGCGCCATTTTTTCAAGATGGTGGCGTGAGCGGTGGAGATACGTGGTGGTAAAGTTGAAATTCGTAAAGAGCATGCCGAAATCCATAGAATAACCAATTTTCAAAACTCCCGTTCTCCTCCTCCCAAAAAACGTTTCACCGGACTGATTTGGACTATTTATTTTTTCCTCGTAAAAATAACTGTAGGTGTGTTATTTTAAATTGTACCTACTGTTCCAAATGTCATCCAAAACCATTAAGTAGATTTTATGTTAAAGAAATAAATTTAGCATGATGGTTCTACTTTTTCTATTGCACTATATTTACTTTTTTTATTTATATGTAATAAATAAAGTCAAATGTTCAGCAGTTGACGTTCGCCGGCTGATGATGATGATGATAATTATTTACAAATAAACCATTATTTCTAACAACTACTGTAAGAATACAGCAGTTTTTGACCTATTTATATATCCCTAGAAAAAGTCAAGCTTGAAATAGAAGAATAAAAATCATTAAATTAGTATGTCATTGCACACATTTCATTTATTTCTCCAAATGGCTGAAGTGGGATGAAGCAGCTGCGGCCAATTGTTCGTTTGCTTCCCATTTCCATACGCTTTGATAATGCATCTCTCTTTGTTAGTAGACGGAAGCGATGTCAAATTTGAATGAAAAGTATTTCTCTTCGCATAAATTATGGCAGGATTTCTTTGCGGTTTTCAAGTTGAGTAATGGTTTTGCATAAAATGTGTTATAGAGCTTATAACTTTGGCGATAAAATCTCAACAAAATGGAGAACTATACTGAGTAGCAAGCTGACCAAATCTGTATCTGTGCACAGAGATGGGCATCAGTTGTCAACTGTTATTTGTCACTGTTTTCTACAAGTTGAGAATATATAACAGTACCGACGAATAAAACAACGTAAAAGGAAATTTCAAAACATAATATAGACATGAGTTTTAGAATTGACGGAGCAATTTAAATGTTTATGTTTCAGTTCGATGATAATAAACGTGCCAATTCCGTCATAAAAACTCGGAAGAGTGATAAAAATTCTGCAACAAGCTAAGAAACATTTAACTTTAAAGTTTGGAAACTCGGTAGGTTTTTGTTCTTTACAGTTTTCACTCGGCTTCCATTGTCTGTATGGAGGAAATAAGTTTGCGAACTTGAAAAAAAATAACATTGCAACTATTACCAACGTATGCTGCGACTGTTCAAGTTCTTTTCTGCTGACTTCGAAAACTATGAATAATTCCTTCTTGATTATCTTTTGTTTTAGTTGTGCAATTAGTATTGTCTGTATTTTATTCATGCTTGTTCGATATTTTATAAATTTTCTCTCTTTCCTTTGTGATAAATATTAACTTTGTCTGTTTCTTCGTTATATAAACCTTGATAAATCTTGAAACGTATTTGAACTTTTTGTCCTAGTCGATTTCTCTGAATATATTATATATTTTTTAATGCTTAATGCATTAAAAAATATATTGCTGCATTGCTTATTGCAGCCATGTACTAATTTTAAACCAAAATCTGTAAGATAATTTTGGGAATCATTATTTTAGAGATCATTCTAAATTTCTACTCTGTCATGTCGTGTCAATATGCATTAGCTGTTCCGCGAAAGTTGTTTTATTGTAATAATAATTATAAACCGCAGTGTATATAATAATAAAATACGATAGTTTTTATTCCTTAATAAACCAGGGTGTGTACCCATGTAGGAGTGGTCAAAAGTTTTGGGAATTACGCTGTGTGCTTAGGGGTAGAGAGAGTAAGGGAACCTATTGTTTCACCATTTGTCCGTTAGTGTCAGTTCACCTGCGTTAGTGTGCAAAGATGTGTTGCTGTGAGTGCATCAGTTTACCTGTGAGATTTTTTAATAAAACAACTTTTTACGTTTCGGCGAAAACGTAGCGGAAGATTGTCGATAACAACGCGGGGCTGTAATTTCTGTTAGGGAAATCGGCCGCGGAAACTATTATGATTCTTATGACTTGCTTATGGGGAGGTCGCCTTACGTAAAACAAGAGTTTTCGATTGGTTTCCACTTTTTAAAAATTGACAAATGTCTATTGAAGACCAACTTCGATGAGGACGCCCCTCAATGTCAAAAAGTGATTAAAATGGACAAAATCAATGTCCTTGGTCGTGATAACCGTCGCCAAAACGTTCGGTCGACTCTGTGAGATGCTGGGGATGTCATGGAGTTAATCAATTCAGAGAATTTTATCCGAACATGATAAGGGTTGCAGCCAGATTCGTCCCGCGCCTTCTCATAGACGAGCAAAGATTTGAGATTCAAAATCAGCTCGAATTATTTTCCAAGATGATTATACCCACTGTGACTTCTGTTTGTTCTCCAGACAAAAAAGGAACATTAAAGGAAAGCGTTTTGCCACTGTGGAGGAGATGAAACAAAAATCGCCGAAAGGCGATTTTTGTTTATACATTTTTACATTTTGTTTATACATTGTTGATTATAGTACATTCAGATGATGAATTTAAAAACGGTTTTGAACAATGGAATAATCGTTTGGAGAAGTGTTTTGTTGGCAAAGGCCTTCAAAGTGATCAAAATTTGATGTAAAAATTTTAAGAAATACTACTATTGTAAGGTACTGTAAGATTATTAAGTTAAAATACCTACCTATTAATTATGACAGGGGTTCCCAAGGTGTGCGCCGTAGAAAGTAAAACTTTACACATATTATATTCGCTAGTATCTTTTGGGGGGCTCATATCGATAAAGAAAATAGCCTCGTATAATTAACTAAACTTGAACTGTGCCGCCAGATGAAAAAGATTGGGAACCCCTGAATTATGGTACTAATGAAAATTCATGGTAACCATTTTTTATATACCGGCATTGTTAATATATTAAATTTCTCACTTCACGCCAGTGTTACATAGTAAATTAACTTATAACCTGTTTTATTGGAATAGCAATATCCCAAATATATAACATTCACAGTTCTCTAATTGGTTTATTTTTATTTAGTCTATGTGGTTTATATGAAATTCAAATATTATTTGCTTAAAGATAAATAATCAACTGTTCTTTAGTTTAAAAACATTACTCCATCGAGTATCATAAGTATCTCATAGGCTCTCTTCCGAGTATTTTATTATTATTCTCTTGGTTTGTCACTAAAGCAGAATTCGGCGTATATTAAACCAAGGTTACATTACAGACTCTTTTTTCATTTAGCGAAAGAACTGTCTTCTTTGGACAGACCAAGGTTGATCATAATAAAAAATGATTCTTCACAGGGTTGGCCGTATATAAAGCTTTAATGTTAAATCATTAGCTACGTAGTGAAACAAAACCAAGTGGGTTTTTGAGAAGTTTATTTTTAGTATAAGATTGTATTTTAGTAAGTTTGTAAAAGATAGTGTTATGCTGAATTGCAGCGTAATTTATTGCGACTGTCGATCGATGATAATAAACGTGTCAATTCCGTCATGAATACTCCGAAGAGTGATAAAAAATTCTGCAACAAGCTAAGAAATATTTAACTTTCGAGTTTGGAAACTTCGGGGATTTTTTGTTCTCTACAGTTTTCACTCGGCTTCCATTGACTATAACGGAGGAACTAAGTTTGCGAACTTGAAAAAAAAATAACTTTGCAATTATTACCAACGTATGCTGCGACTGTTCGAGTTCTTTTCTGCTGACTTCGAAAATTATGAATAATTCCTTCTTGATTGTCTTTTGTTTTAGTTGTGCAATTAGTATTCTCTGTATTTGAACTTTGTCTGTTTCTTCATTATAACGAAGAAACCTTGATAAAACTTGGAACCTATTTTAAACTATTTTCTTTTAGTCGATTTCTTTGAAATTTAGCATTCAATAAGATATTGTATTGCTCAATTTTTAATGCAGTCATTTGAAGTTTAAACCAAAAGCTTTCTGAATGTTTTGTGATCATTGTTTTGAGGAGATCATTCTTAATTTTTATTCTGTCATATCGTTTCAACATGCATTAACTATTCCGCTAGTTGTTTTATTGTAGTAATAATTATTATAAGCCGCAGATTATATAATAATATAATATGATAGTTTTTATCTCTTAACAAACACAGGTTACTACAAAGGTAGAAGGATTCAGTTAGGCTGGGTTTCTAATGTTGATCCATAAATCCTCACGTAGCAAATACCTCAGAGTTTGAAGACAATAGTGTTCAATCAATGCGTCCTTCCGATGACGAAGCTGAAACATAAATCACGGGGCGTGTTTACAGTTTGCCGTGGTTCCAAATGCAATTTTTTTTTATAACATAAGGGGGCAAACTAGCAATCGGAGCATTTGATGACTACCGACGCCCATGGACATACGCAAGATTGTTACGCAGATGCGTTGCCCTTAATGTAGCATCCCAATGGGCCACCGGCCACTCTGAGAGCGCACGAAACGCGACAGCGACGCCGTCACTTTACGCCGGTATCAAGTGAGCAATAGATACTTCCCCCGTCCTGCCGGCCCGATTCCGTTTCATAGGAGGATGTAGTGTCATGCACCTTGCGTGGCACTACCTAATCCTATGCAGCATGGCACTACCTATGGAACGAGCTAAGCCTACACGGAGTATTTTTGAGGGATAACAGGGAAACAAAGTTGTCGATACCATGCGACTAGCCTGACCCATTTAAGCAAGAGATGTTGCTTGCATTTCAGGCTACAGCCGAATCTCTCGATCGCATGATAATGTCGCGAAGTGTCAGCTACGCCGCTAACTTTGCGTTTGTGAGTTCTCGATGGCCCTTTACATAGAAAGAAGGAAGAGGAGTAACAAGTCTGTACAGTGCCGGTAATCATCAAATTGCTCCGAATGCTATTTTCTCTCAAGAATTTACTGTAGGTACTAAAACGCCGCATTTATATTTGATCTCAGAGCACGCGAGTAATGATATCTGGAAACTGTTCCCCAAACGTGAGAGATCGTCTACGAATAATTTACCCGGCGCTCAGATGCGCCGCGCGAATACTCAATTACTGACACTTTTTGTCCCCACCTTTTGTTTAAACTTTAAAAGAGTATTCCGGGAAAAGACTGTCTAGCTTACACAGTGCATAAAAAGGTTTTGTTCATTTTTGTCTCAACTTTAAAAATTGTTTCTACTTTGTAATCATTTCACCAGTGTTTTGACAATGTTTAACTAGGTTTGGCCATGGCAGCTGTAAAGCATCTAAACGTCGAGACTTTTTTATTTTGTGTAAGTAGAATATACGAAAATGTTTATAAAATGTAAAAGACTTATTAAAGGTTTAGTTGATGGAATGTATTGTCACTTCTTGATGGAAATTATGTTATAGTTTTGTTAAATAATATACTTTTTTATACTATTTCTACTTTTTATTAACTATATTATTTAACATAACTATATTAAAGGTTTATCTGTAGGTCAGAATCTGCTACCTCTAGATAATGATAACCTGACATGATAATATCAAACATCAATGCTATGCAGTTTCACCTGGGTAAAACCTATAACAAAAGAAACATTACTTTTTATGTTCTTAAATACAGTAATACATGTTTGTGGATCATTTCATTTAAATTTGTCCAGAAGTTCCTACACCAAATAAAACTTTCCCATTTACAATGATAAATCTAAGATGCAAGTAATTAAACCTATTTAGATGCAATCTAAGTAGGTTTAATTTTCTGTTTATAAAGTTTCATGTTTAATTTCAACTCTTTATTCATTTTTGTATTTTCGATCTTATAACAAACTAAAAATAAAAGCGAATGCAAAAATCATAAATTGAGTTAAAATTGAAAAAAAAAATCTGCAAATGGCTGAAGCAGCTGCGGCTAATTGTTCGTTTGCTGCCCATTTCCATACGCTTTGACAATGCATCTCTCTTTGTTAGTAGACGGAGGTGACGTCATATTTGAATGAAAAGTATATTTCTTCGCGTAAATTACGGCAGGATTTCTTTGCGGTTCTTGAGTTAAGTAATGGTTCTTATTCAAATATTTTATATAGCTTATAACTTTGTCGAATGGAGTAAACATTATCCACACAAAGGGACAAAAGTGTTCGGGTGAACCTTATTCTCCAGACTAATAGTTGGTAATAAACTTGACATTGAGAGTTCTTTCACAATAAATTATGTTCCAAATGAGAATGTTAAGCTGTACTTTAACATTATTAGGGTCCGAGCGCTCATTCGCAGCCTGAGGTGCTTACGGATGTCCAAAGAAGTCTGCAGATTTGTTAAGCAGACAAATCATGTTGTCCAAATTGTTTGCAAAGAAATTAAATGAAAATGAAATGAAAATGTTTTTATGCAAAATAGAATTCTATAAATCACTTTTTCAACGTCAAAAATTATAACTACCACATTGGAACACTTTTATTTATATTTTTTATCAACAATACTGCTTATGGAATGCTACTGGTGCTAATGTATTTTTATTAAATTTTAGTATTTATGAAGTTTCTTGGCATCTATATTTTATAATCAAGAATAATCGTGAGACAAATGTATAAACCTGCTGTGATAGTGTATCTTGTGATTTGTTTAGAAAGCCTTACACACAACTATATTTATTCCATTGGAACAGGACGATACTAGATATAACATTGACAGTGTACTCTGGTTTATACCAAACATTACTTACTTACTTACTACAATACAGATTAATTAATTGTTATTTTTACTGAAAACTACTAATCATATCATAATCGAAAATTAATTAATTTTTCAATATTCACACTGATTGGTTATTGACACACTTGAGTTATTTAATATTTGACAACTTATGTGATTGATATCGTTATTGTCAGCGCGGATCGCTCGGTTGTGAGTTTTCGAATTCGAGTAACAAACTAATGTGTAATAGAGTTTATTCTAATAAAAGTCCGCAGCCAGCCTCCGAGCGAGCGAAAGATAGGTCCTGTACTTGACTTGCCTCGGGTCGCGTTGGACTGCCGTCCTATCAGAATATTGGAATGAAGAAAAGAGTGCACACGTTAAATCGTCGAGTTCATTCTGCGCCTGCTTGTCGAACTGCCCTCCCGTCGAAATATGGCAATAAAGGTATAATATAGTGTCTGCTCACAAGGCTAGTCAACTTTCTAACGATGTTTGGTATATGTACACCTACGTGGTGCAACAAAATCAAGTGCATTTTTGAAACAGTTTATTTTCAGCTTTAGACTTTATCTGTTTGTTATGTGGAAACCCCTCTCAATTATTTTACCGCCGCATCTAGACTACGATGTAGGTATTCTGGCGGTCCATTAGAGACAATAACTTGTGGATGGTCTTATTGGCCACTACCACATCTACATAACAGTTCGAGTATTTATGAATTATGAGTGAATATGACACATATTAGGGCTACATTATAGCACACAGTGCTCACAAGCATCAGCTGTAAATTGTTACGTGTATCTTCTGCTACAAGCTAAGAATACACAACTTTATACAACAGCATAACGAATCAGAGCAGCGATAAAAAATCTCTAACAATCTGAAACATTTAACTTTGGAGTTTCGAATCTCGGGAAGTTTTTTTCTTTACAGTTTTCACTCGGCTTCCATTGACCACAATAGAAGGACTAAATTTGTAGACTTGGAAAAAAATACTGTCGCGACTTTTAGCGATGTATGTGTGGTGAACTTAGCACGATGATGATGATGCTTGACGCCACTATAATATTTTAACTTGGACCAGCTCCTTAAATCGTCGCACAAAAGAATTGTGCACTTCTGCACGATGACGTATGCCGGAGTTGTGCGAATCGACGCTCGCGCCGCATTGACAGAGACTCGCTTCTGACTACTCAAACTCATCGCGCGTTTTAGTTATGTATAATTTTCGCTTGCCATTTCATTGTAATATTCATTAACTAAATTTCACATTTCATTAAAGATAATAATCATTTGTCATCCATAATCATACAATAAGTAAAATCATTATTAGTATTAAAGTTAACTTGACTTATACGTGAGTGACAACTGCATGTATGTGAGGTGGTTTTCACGGATAGCTGAACACGCACATCCAGACGTTCCTGACATCCACATCCAGCTACCACCCCACATATGCTCCGCCAGTTCTTCAAAAATTTACAAACAAAAGACAATAATAATTTATTTATTGTCTTTTCTTTTGGTTGGAAAGTTATACTAAGATTTGAAAGGTAAATAAATTTTTAAAAATGTACTATCATGTCAGTACGATATTTTTGAAACTTCACATCAAAATTACACCAAAGATCCAATCTTTTATCTGCCTTGTTTTGTCTATTTTTTATTTTAGTTATTTATAGGTTTCGGGGTAAGGTAGCTGATGAAATAGACATTTATAGGGTTCCCTTTTAAATGTTTATTTCATCAGCTGTAATTAAAGCATCAATTTGAATTTTCCATTAAGAAGTATTAAAGTTTTATCCCGTGCACACCAATCTTTCCCTAGTCTCTAGTTAATGTATAAATTTTTATTTTCAATGGAACTAAATAGCAATTTTTTAATTTATAAGGAATAGACTGGGGAGGGATTCCAACCCACTGTCCAATGTCTAGACGTCTCTGATGAGCTTATTTTTTGCTAAAGTTGAGACTTTATTTAGAATGAACAGACGCAGATTATTTTGTGCTGTAGTATATAATTTGAATAAAGAAGGTATTTTAGATATTTAATTTTCTTTAACCAGGGGTTTGACCTTCGTCATTAGTATTGTTGTTTTTGCTGTTTATTTAAATCGGGCTGAGGCGTACCTCACTTATGCTGCAGCTGCAAATTCTTGCTTGATTAAAATGACTATAAGATTGTTCCTTTCCTTTCCTCGTGGCCTCCAACGAGTCGCCGAATTACCAAAACTCGCACGAAACTGAATGAATTTCGACTTACTTCCTTACATACTCGTTTTATACTAGATGGTATAAATTCAATACCTGAAATAAAACAAACTGAAATGGGACTCCCGCAATTAGATCTCTTCGTCGTCTCTTACAACAATATAATGTACCAAATAACGGCTTGTTTGTAAAGGCGTCTCGTTGGCCTCGGATAAAGTTACAAATAAATAACGGAAGGAAACAGATTATACAAATAGTAACTAAATATACATTTACATTCATCAAATGGGAATATTGTTTATTATTTTGACAATTAATTATTCTATGTGTAATTATTTTACCAATGTAGATTGTAAAAAAAAAGAAATTCATACAGGTCGCACGTTTCAAATATAGATATCATATTAAGTAACAGGCCTTTCGATTACACGAGACCTGCATAAAGTGACAGCTGTGCTGTTGCGTTTCGCGCGGTGTGTAAGTAACCGGTGGCCAATGGAGGTGGGAGGAGAATGGAG
>LUGF01000322.1:26784-46859 GCA_001625245.1 Calycopis cecrops
AAATGTCTCAAATTTTAATTAAGCAAAGAAAGAAACTTTCGCATTTATGACTTTAGATTGCACTATTCTAGTAAATAAACCTATAGAGATTATACTTTAATTTCTATTAAAAAAGTTTTAAAGCTATATTTAGCAGTAAATTAATATTTTATGTGAATTCTTAATTAATTATATACATTTATTCTATTTTTAACTTACTAAGATTATATTATTATAGATCGTGCTAAAAATACAATTCCAAATATCATTATCTTATGATTAATATTTCACTGTAAATACACATTTCATTTGTTTCTCCAAATGGTTGAATTGAGCAGCTGCGGCCAATTATTCGTTTGCTTCCCGGCCGCGGCGTCTCCATACGCTTTGATAATGCATATCTCTTTGTTAGACGGAAGTGATGTCATATTTGAATGAAAAATATTTCTCTTCGCTTAAATGATAGCAGGATTTCCTTGCGGTTCTCGATTTGAGTAATGTTTACATTCTGCCAAAGGCAGATTAGCCAAACGCACAGAGATTGGCATCTACTGTCAACTATTATCTATATCTTATCACTAGCTGAAGATATACAAGATAACAGTACTAACGACGAAGAAAACACCGTAAAAAGAGAATAAAACTTTAAAACATATAAACATGAATTTTAGAATTGTCGGAGCAATTTAACTGTTTATGTTTGAGTTCGATGATAATAAACGCGCCAGCTCCGTCATAAAAACTCGGAAGAGTGATAAAAAATTGTCGAACAAACTGAAACATTTAACTTTGGAGTTCGGAAACTCGGGAGGTTTTTTGTTCTTTACAGTTTTCACTCGGCTTTCATTGACTATACGGAGGGACTAAGTTTGTAGACTTGAAAAAAATACCTTTCGTAACTGTTAGCGATGTATGCTCCGATTGTTCTTCGAAAATTATGAATAAATCCTCGTTGATTGTCCTTTGTTTTAGTTGTAAAAGTAGTCTTCTTTGTATTTAACCTTGCTAGTTGTACGTTTTCGAAACTTTCTCTCTTTAGTTTTTTTGCAACTGATAGTGACTTTGTCTGTTACTGCGTTATATAAACCTTTATAAATCTTGCAAAATTTTTTTGATATTTTCTCTTATTCGATGTCTCTGAAATTTTGCATTCAATAATACATTGCTAAATGTTTAATTTATATCTATTTAATATAATATATGAATCAACTTTTTTAATTTATTCTTTAGAAATAGAAGAATAAATACCAGTAATATCCGTCATTGCTTAGAACAGATGCCGCGATGAGAAACATACTATTTGAATAACGAGAGCATTAAGATACGGATTCGTTTAAGCTCGTAAGGCTAACAACTCATTATCCGACAAATAAATAAAACAAATTATGAATTTACATAACATTATACAAGGTAATATGATTTTATGTCAAAATATTTAGATACACGAGTATTCCTAGCAAGTAGTGGTTTATAAGCATATCTTTCTTGATAACTGGGATATTCCACACAGAAATAAATTAGAAAAAAGTTTCTAAATTTAGCGCATTTCACCAAACTTAATTCTTTACTGGGGCCAGGGGTTAGGATGGGAACTTAACTCAGCAAGGCCCTGACATCGAAAGGGGATGATCTAGGCTGTCGGATTAGCCCACTATTGCGGAGACGTCCGATCTTTTACGGGGGACTGGCCAGTTGCCGTGATGCCCTGTTGCTGACGTGAGTATAGGCGGCCAGTGTCACCCGTGGGATTCTAGTGGGAAATCGGTATATCCGGGAGTTCCACACACAGGTTGCTGTGCGTAAATCCAAGTTCCCGCGAAAAAATGAAAGCGTCTCTCTAACCTTTTTTCAAATCACGGATCAGACATACAGACATATGGAGAAAAAAGTGATCATATAAGGACAACGTTTTAGTTTCGAATAAGGGAGCCGTAAAAAACTAGGAAGCAAGCATCAATTTGCATTTTCGATTAAGACGCATTAAAGTTCAATCCCGCGCGCAGTAAATCGTTCTCTAGTCTCCAGTTAATGTAATTTATATTTCAAATAAAACTAAATAGTCATTTTTATGTTTATTAGTAGGGACCCACTGTCCAATGTCTAGACAGTTCTATTGGCGGAGGTTATTTTTTATTAAAGTTAAGGTTTTGTTTCGAATTGACAGACGCGGATTATTTTGTGCTGCAGTCATTTAAATAAAGAAGGCATTTGAAAAGGATTTTTGTTAATTGTCGTTTTTATGCTATAGGTATTGCTATAGGTTATTTAAACGAGCGGTTGGAGCCATTTTCATGACAACCGACGCCCGTAGACATCCACATAGAGGGTAAAAGATGCACTGCCCTTCTTTCTCCTCCCACATTCATGGGCTGCCGGCTACTTACACACCGCACGAAACGCGACATCACAACTGTTGCATGCCGGTTTCGTGTAAGCGAGAGGTACCTCCCCGGTCCTGCATGCAAAAATGCAATGTGGCACTACCTCTTTCAAAAATATGATTACCTACGTAGCTGAATTCGTAACTACCTTTGACCTTTCCGACTATAAAGTAATAATCCCACAACGGAGATACGGAATTGTAATACCAAACCGGGTCTGCTTTAACATGCGCATGCATAACGGATCAGCTGTTAAATACATGTGGACCCATGCATCAATAAAACCATGCATCATCATCATCAAGTTGCATAGCGGTATTGCATTTTTTTTTGTTACTAACCATAAGTATAAGGTTTTATGTTACTAACCACTATATAGACTATGTCTGAAATAAAGAATTGTTATTATTATAATTATTATTATTATTATTATTGCAGTCGAATTTCAACGGCAGGGACTGGACTTTTATGAAAGTTAAGACCAAGTAGGACAGAGGAGGATGGAGGACAACGCATCTGTATAGCTACTGTGCTACTCTGCGTTGCCCCCTTTCCTCTTTCACCCTCCATAGGCCACCGCGCACCGGTTAGGCCGCTATCGCACTGGCGTTTTACGAGCGTTGACGTCTCTCCGACGTCTTCGTAACGTCAACGCTGCGCTGACGCAACGTTAATTTCGTAACGTCGCGTGGCAATAGTTAACGTCTGCTAAACGCGACGTTAGCGTCGCGTCGTACACATGGTGCTACATAAAACGGGACGCTAACGTCGCGTTTAGCAGACGTTAACTATTGCCACTCGACGTCACGACGTTAACGTTGCGTCAGCGCAGCGTTGACGTTGCGAAGACGTCTGAGAGACGTATTTGTAAATCAACCTTTTACAAATATGATTCCAAAAAGATTGTAGGAAAGTAGTCCGAGTCTCACGCTCGTATGCGCCCTATTAATTCCAAGAGATGCAGACGGGCAGTCGTAAGAAGCTGCAGTAAAGACGTCATATCTAACAGTCATCAAACAAACGTCTTCACGAACCAAAAGATGGCTGCCCGATACGAACTGATCGCTAGTAATTACGCTCGTAAGCACCGGAGTACAATACTAATGTTTGTGGAATATTTTTTTTTTTTTTATGGTATAGGGAGGCAAACGAGCAGTTGTAGCCATTTTCATGACTACCAACGCCCATAGACATCTGCATAGAGAATATATATATGCGCTGAACCCCTTTCTCCTCCCACCTCCATGGGCCACCGGCTACTTACATACCGCACGAAACGCGACAGCACAGCTGTCACTTCACGCCGATCTCGTGTAAGCGAGAGGTACCTCCCCGGTCGTGCCATATCAGCGTTACTGTTGTACAGACTTAGTCCTTTCCTACTCTCTCTCTCTCTCTCTCTCTTCCTATAAATAAGCCATTTTTCAATTTCAATTCAATTTTGTAAGAGGTAGTGCCTTGCTGCATAGGAACAGGTAGTGCCATGCATGTGGCATGACACGATTTCGTTTCGGTGTGTGCGTTTCCGGTGGCCGAGGGGTGGGAGGGGGAAGGAGGGCAGCGCATATGCATAGGCTCTATGCGGATGTCTATGGGCGTTGGTAGTCATGAAAATGGCTCGGACTGCGCGTTTGTCCTTCTATACCATTAAAAAAAAAGCCACTGGAAAACCACGAATGGCGACAGCATAGACGTAAATAGAAAACTCTTTCGATGATATAAACCCTCCACGGGCGTGGTAGTTGCATTCAGCTGCAATGCAGCATGGAAATGCTTACAGCGTACCTGCACATCCGTAGCCCTTACACCCATCCTCCCAACGAGATCTCTATCAGCCCTATGAAACTCAGCATGCGCGATTCGCCGCCATCTTTAAAAAAATATCGGACAGATACAACCTAGGGATCGTCAAAGTGCTTATTCTCTTAAAGGTCGATAGTGCATCTGTTAGACCGGTGTTGCAGATGTCCGTGGGCGTTGGTGATCACTTGACATCAGAGCAGGGTCACGCTGGCTGCTATAAAAATATTCAAAAGAAATAATTTTGTAATATTATTTATACGCAAACTGTCTCGGCATGTGGCAGCCATTTTAGGAATGCGACCCAAAACACGCCATCTAAATAAAGTGACGCCTTACTTAATTTGGAAATATAATTTTACGCTCCGGAATATATAAGGAGGGAATTAAATCTTGCTGGTAATTTATGCTTTGAAGCGAGTTATTCCTGTATAATGTATTTTATAGTATAAGTCAAAAGTTGGCAACCTTTTGGTAGGCAAGGGCACAAGACGGCAAAGTAAACTAAAGGGCCACAGTTGTGATAATAACCCTAGAAGCCCAATATGCTTACATATGAGTTATATGTAAGCATATTGGGCTTCTAGGGTTCGTCAAAAAAGACATTCGCGGGCCGCAAGTGTGACGTCGGCGGGCCGCGGGCCGCGGGTTGTCGACCGCTGGTATAAGTAGATAAGTGTTGGAATCTTTTCATAAACTCAGTGTTCATAAAAAGACATTCACATAGACAAGCATAATTGTTATGCAGGCGGACGATAAAGCTCCAATGGTACACTTTTTTGTGGTACTTATATGGAGGCAAACGAGCTGTCGGAGCCAATTTCATGACTACCGACGCCAATAGATATCCGCATAGAGGCTACACAGATGCGCTGCCCTTCTTTCTAATTCGCCCTTCATCTCGTGTAAGCTTTAAATTGTTCTGCAGACGGACAGAAGGGAAGGACTCCAAGGGGCCACTGGAATGTCCCAGACCGTACAAAAGGCGACAGCAGAGCCGTCACTTTACTGTAGGATCTTGTGAGTGAGAGGGAGCTCCCGGTGGTGTCTATACTTGCTTATTTTAAAAGGCTGCAGCGAATTTGTGTTATTTCGGTATTTATTTTTAATATTGAAAATGTTTGTTGGTCACCATAACTACTGCAACGAGGAAACTAAGTGGAAAACTAACATTAGTGGAAAACGAATCTTAAGAATTATCAGTCGGCGTATATTACATAATTATATTACCTCTAGCTTATATGATAACGCCTTGAAGTGGAATAGCAATGTCCATTTCGTGCGGCTTGTACGTGGCTGGTGGGCCATTGAAGGAAACGAAGGGAAGGAAAACCACATGTATACACGAAGTTTATGTGGATGTTGATGAGCGACCGGTAGACAGCATTAGCTCTGCCTATTCGTTTGGTATATATGCGGACGAAACACAGGTTGCATCATACAAATGAGTCTGTTTCGGTCCACTACGGATAAATCTCTTCCAATGAACGCTATTACGATCGATCTCCTGCCACTAATATTTATCCAGGACCGGCTACGCATAGACATCGTCAAAAAAAAACTATCATCCGCCGTCAAAAGTTATAAGTTTATTGCCTTTAACTTGTTTATACCTATACAGGCATATCCTACTAATATTATAAATGCGAAAGTTTGTGCTCCTTCACGGAAAAACTGTTGCACCGATTTACATGAAATTTGGCATACATATAGTGAGTAACTTGGATTAACACAAGAAAGTTTTTATCCCGAAAAAATGTTCCTATGGGATGCCAAAGAATGATTTTCTGTTGTCCACGAGATAGGAATTTACGCGAGTGAAACCGCTGGCCGCAGCTAGTGTGCTATAAAATAATACAGTAATACAGAAAATCTCATAATATTTTATATCATAAAAGAATAGCGGACAGTTAGTCCATTAGGAAAATAAATAGCACACAAGCGTACACTCGAGAACTGGAGTGCACTTGAGACTATATTCTATACACTTTATTAAATGTACTCACGTTATTAATGATTGTCATTCCTGCATTGCAGCTACATTGTACAGGCTGAATCTATCATAAATTAAGCGCTTGACAAGAATTCAAGTCTTCAGGAGGCTGCTTATTCAAGATTCATCACGAGTAGCTAAGAACTATTTTGACAAAGATAATTTAGTTTTAAAAAATCGAAAGGAAATCTAATTATCGTTTTTGGCTCTACGGTGCGCAGTCATACTCACAGTCAATATCATCAAACTTTTAAAACCAATCTATTTTTGTCTGGGACTCAAAATACTGAAACAGTTGTATATACTTTGAATTGACGCGAGAAATGTCGTGAGCTAATTGATATATAAAATTTCACATTAAGGACTTAGCCTAGTTTGCCCTATTTCCCTATTTCGGTGAGACTGCAGTCCCACGCCACAATAGATAAATCAGGCGCAAGAACTCCAGCTTTATGTTCTCTGAGGCGCGAGGGTGGAATCCGACATCTGACTATTATTAAAAAAAACCGGCCAAGTTCGAGTCCGACTCGCACACCGAGGGTTCCGTATGAATGGGAAGAACATTCCAAACGTAATGCATGATTTTCAAGACCTTTTTCTCTAAAACGCGTGAAGGGATTAAGCTGAAATTTTTGTCAAATACGAAGGTCAGTTACGTCTTGATGCCTTGAAAAAATCACACTTCTAAGTTAACGAAATAAAAAGTTATAGTCAATTATGCACAAATTTTGTATGAAAACGTACTTTGTCGAAAAGCTACTACTACTTCCCGTTGACCTGGAGTTGTAAAATTTGGCAAGAAGTAAGAACTTATAGCACATAATATATAGGAATAAATCTGAAAACTAGTAAATTATATGTAGATCATTGGAAAAATCGTGCCGCAACCGTCTATAGACGGTTGCGGCACATATTTTTATCAGGCGAATTAGTTATAAGTTGATAATGATTTTTCCAATGATCTACATATAATTTACTAGTTTTCAGATTTATTCCTATATATGTGCTATAAGTTCTTACTTGTTGCCAAATTTTACAACTCCAGGTCAACGGGAAGTACCCGATTATTTTAGATTTTCGACAAAGTACGTTTTCATACAAAATTTGTGCATAATTGGCTATAACTTTTTATTTCGTTAACTTAGAAGTGTGATTTTTTCAAGGCATCAAGACGTAACTGACCTTCGTATTTGACAAAAATTTCAGCTTAATCCTTTCACGCGTTTTAGAGAAAAAGGTCTTAACAGACGTACAGACAGACGGACAACAAAGCGATCCTATAAGGGTTCCGTTTTTTCTCTTTGAGATACGGAACCCTAAAAAAATACGTATAACATTGATTTTGACCCGTTCCAGGACTTGAATTCGGGACCTCATCGAACACGCTTACCACAAGAACGAGACATCGCGTTAGTACTTAACTAACAGAACAAATCACTATATGTTATCCGAAACAGAGAATTCAACCACAATAGAAAACAACATAAAAGTTTAAATTCGTTTTTTCTCCAGCGCTATTCTTACTGTTTGCTAGTGATGTACGATACACAGCTCTCGGCGGAGGGGACAGTGACTAATGCTCCGCACTCTCTACGGCTGGTTCTACATTAAACGGTTCCTTTAATAGTATTGAATACATAAATTTAGATTGAAATATTACCTTTATATTAGCGCTACGGGCGCTAACAACACATTTATCTTTTATTTTTGTTTCTTTCCAGTGTAAATGTTTTACTTTCAAATGTACATAATACTATTTTATTCTCTACGATAAAAGCCAAATGTCAAATATTTTTGCTTTAGTTAAAGCATTTTTAGATAACAAAATTTAGTTACTTAGATGATTGTAGGCGTCGGTAACAAGCTTATTGAGTGTTTTGATAAATCACATTTCAAAACACTGAATGTATTAAGTACCACCTTCCGAACAGGGTCTCCTACTTTTTTATGGGATACAGGTGCAAAAGTGCAGCACCATTTTCATGACTACCGACGCCCTTAGACATCCGCATAGAGGCTATAAAGATGCGCTGCCCTCCATTATCCTCCCAACTCCATGGGCCAACGGCTATTTACATACCGTACGAAACGCGATAGCATGCATATCAGTGTAAGCGAGAGGTACCTCCCCGGTCGTGGCGACCCAATTCGGCGGCATGCATGCAGTGTGACATTAGCTATTACTAAAGCTCTCACAATCCGTGTCTAAGCATTTCTACCCCTAGACCACGAGTTGCAAAATAAATAATAAATTATTAACTTGTGTATTAAAACGGAACAGAACATTGGCCCGGAAATTGAAAGAGCGGAGTCTATACAATATAATGTTCTATGCTTTATTATTAAACTTCAACTTCAGTAGGTAAAGTCCCTAAGTAAGTTTACTGTTATAAGGAAATCTACTTAGAGGCGACGAGCGAAATACACAAATAAAAACTTAATTCCCTGTTTTCTATTAAATAAAGGGAAAAGTTGCGTTGGACCGGTACGACCAAGAGGTATCCCTGATACTGCCACTAAGTGACAGCCATCCTGTCGTGTTTTATGCAGTTTGTGATTTTTGGATAGCCTTTTGGAGGAGAGGATGACAGGTATAACTATTGTGCGGATGTCTGTAGGCGTCAGTAGTTCTCAAGATATTCTTGCGTTCCTCCTTAAACTATAAAATGCCTCCTTTAGATTTTTAAGCTTCAACTTGACCAACTTTCAACGACAATATCTAGGCTCTATCTATCTACGATAACAACAAATTTAGATAAATATAAAAGAGATTTAACATCCGATCTTCTACATTCTGCGTCTTATATCAGACCAGCAATGAACGTGACTCGGTCTTAGATCCGAAATATAAAGGACTGCCAAATTAGATTGCACTGAGCCTCAGATAAATTCGGAATTTGTGAGGAATACTACAAACAATATAAATGTTAGCGTTATGTATATATTATGCTAATATCCTACAGACATAGCCTTTATTTGAAATGGGATTACTCAACGTAATGCGTATGTATATTTAACGATCTGCAGAATAAACGGGTTTGGCTGTGACTTTTTTCATAGAATAGAAGCCGGTATCTGCATTTTTTTAGTATTTTCATGACTACTGATGCCCATAGATGCATGGAGGTTATACAGATGCGTTGCCCTCCTTTCTCCTCTGTCTGTGAGCCATTGGCTTCTTACACACCGCACGAAACGAGACAGCACAGCTGTCACTTTACGCCGGTGTCGTTAAGGCGTGAAGTTGTGGCAGGCCAGTTCAACTGCTATGCAGAATGAAGGATATACATAGAGATATAATTAAAATAACAGCGATAGCTTCAACGGCTTGTGTGGTGGCGTGCTGTTATATCATATAACAGCACGCCACGTTTAATCAATTTAATCTTTTAAATACAGGGCCCCAAAAGTAGAGGTGAATAATATAATAGCTTGTAATTGATAGTCAACAGTATTCCATGGAACAACATGCCACTAGAGCGCTGGACTGAGCCTGTGTAGACTATTCACTGACAAACAATTACAGTACCAACATGCGACAGGATTACCGCACTGCCAACACCGAGCTGAGCCCAGCACGGACTCATTTACATTTCCAAGATGAACAGATGTGTAGTTGTAGCTTTGGACCTAATATGGTCTAGAATTAATAGAGGTACACACTGATATGTGGAGTAATAGTTACATCATATTAGTGAAATTGCGTCGTCTATTTGGATCACGTTTATCCGACTTTAGTCACAAGCGCGCCTTTGCAAGTATATGTGAGTCGCCACATACCTTTCTTAGAGTAGTAATCTTTGGTCATGATCCTCTCAATAAGCAAAAGGAAAATGTTCACGTCAGCGCTGATTTTTTTATATAGAATAAAGGGGCAAACGAGCAATTGGAATCTTTTGATGACTGCCGACGCCCAGGGACATTCGCATGATTGTTATGCAGTTGCGTTGCCCTTCTATCATCCCCCCAATAGGCCTCCATACAATTTTGCTGATGCGCTCAAAAAAAGGAAAACAGAGGGAAGAGTAGAAATGGGACCTTGGGATCCCTTTTCTTCTTTATTATTGCACGAGAATTCGTGGCTGAATTATGAAAGTAAATTGATCACGAGGCTGAAAAAAAAAATTGCGGCTGGTCTTATAATCCCAATATAAAACAACAGTTAGGAAGACTGAAGTTTTGAACTTTTCACCACCTCCGTGCCGTAGCTGGTGCACTACTATTAAGAGTGATGCCTTCACTTTAATTGAAAAAGACCCCTGTCCAATGAACGCTGATGATAATGTAGTAAGGGGTATATCGTATGCATTATCTATTAAATAACGATAATATCGTGATTTATTCTACTACTAGTTGTTGCCCGCGACTTCTTCCGCGTTAACCTACGTTATCGCGGAGAATGACTTCACATAGCGTGATAGTATGTAGCCTATGTGTTGATCCGACCTGTTAGTAATACTCATGCAATATTTAAAGTAAATCCATTCAGTACTTTTTGAGTTTAGCCCGGACACATACAGACAAACAGACAAAAACTCTAAAAACTATATTTTTGGCATCGATACCGATTAAGTTATAGATCACGTCCCAAGTATTCTTTTAAAAAAATATTCAAATGTACAGTTTTGAATTTTCTACGATTTTATTACATGTATAGATTTTATATCACAACTAGCTTTCCGCGGTTTAACCTGCGTCAAATGTATCTCATGAGAACATTTTTTTATTGCATACAGAATTACATATTTATAATACATTTGTTCTAGAAACTGTGTTTTTTTCTTGGCATGCACTCACAGAGGCCAGGCAGCAAACAAAAAAAATGATAATCATGAAAGCGGTACGCAATAAAACAATCATAAAAGTTGAAATGCGATTAGCTCGGAACTAAATACAACAAGCGGGAGTACAAAATAGAGGCGTTAGTTAGCCAGCGAAATAGTTACAGAATTAGTTGAATTTGGACACGGTCCGGAAGCGCTGCGCAATTCAATCCCAGTGATTAGTTTCACCTCTCAAATGTTTTGTACAAAAAGTTTGGTCGCATATATCTGTGTCACTGGGTTTTGGAGTAATTACCTGTACAGTGTGTGTGCCAACTGATGTAACGTAACATAAACGAAAACATAAAAAATTAGGAAGAGGTAGTGCCACATTGCACGCTTGTATGCAGCCGTATTGAACCGGCACGACCGGGGAGGTGCCTCTCGCTTACACGACACCGGCGTAAAGTGACAGCTGTGCTGTCGCGTTTCTTGCGGTGTGTAAGTAGCCGGTGGAGGTGGGAGGAGAAGAGGGCAGCGCGGCATAGCCCCTATGCGGATGTCTATGGTCGTCGTTAGTCATAAAAAAATGACTCCGACTGCTCGTTTGCCCCCTTATACCAAAAAACTTTCACCTCCTAAGTCCAAGGTGCCTTTATAAAGAACAAAATGGTGTTCATAGTTTTATTAGATGTTTTAATGTCACTAGGACGAGGTGAATCTAACGAAACGTCATAGGTTCACATCCGTCAAGCCGCTTAAAGTGTAGCAGGGAACATAGACTCTACATCATCATCATCAGCTGGAGGACGTCCACAGCAGGACACAGGCCACCCCATAGATCGCCACAGGTCACGGTCAGCCACTTGCATCCAGCGGCTCCCCGCCACCGTGCAGACGCTCTAAAATATTGTCCTCCTTCTTGTGTAGAAAGGTAAAAATAGAAATATTGTTACACTAGAATGACGTGCTAAAAAAAAAATTATTTAAGGCTAAAAGAAAAATTAGTCACAAATATTGTGAAAGCTTTAACAGTACAACGGTATTATAAATTTAATTGCTGACTTTTACAGTTTTTTTCATTATTCATTTTGAATAAGTTGATTTTGTAGAGGAGTCAAAACTCCTATAAACCACATGCATTGCGATAACCAGTCCCTGCTACACTAGTTTACTTCACCTCGATGTTAAGCGCGCGATAATGCGAAAGTCTGTATGCGTGTTGGTTTGTTTGTTACTCCTTCACTCAAAAACTGCTAAATCGTTTTTTTTTAAATTTGCCACACACATAGAGGGTAACTTGAATTAACAAATAGGATAGTTCTTATCCCGAAAAAATGTTCCGCGCAGCTAGTATCCCTATAAGTCAACAAGCGAGTATTAAACATGCGTATTTACGATACGCAAACACACATGTAATTAAATGCGCCCGCCTTTAGAGCGCGGCGTTTATTTTCCATAAACATTTCCGTAAAAATATATGGAGGCAAATAAGCCTAATATCCGTTCTATAAATACATATTAGGGGCAAAAATTGAGCAAGCATTTACAAAGAGCCAAGAAGAGAGATGGTTACGGTGTGTTTTAATATTCACAAGGTTTTATTAAACTTGGACGTACATATTAGTTTTCTTGTTCAGTGCAGGTCCTAGAAATATACTCAACAGTTTTATTTGAAACGTTTAATGCAATGAATTTAGTGCATTTGTATAAATCAGGACGAGAACTCAGTAATGAAAAGAAATATCTTAGGTAATGTAAATGTCCGGAATCCAATTGCGGAAAGTAAGTATATAATAGGCATAAAAAAATATTAGGTGTTTGTGTACGTGGGCATATAAAAATTGTTAGGTGGAACCAAAAAAGGACAAAAAACGAATTATTAAAATTGGTTTACCCAATGTAAAGGTCTGAAATATAAAAAAAAGGAATTTAATGATCAGGACAGAGGAAAGATATTTTACTTGACCACATCCGTAAATACTTGATTATTTTCCTAGGATTTGCTGATGGGGAGAAAGTAAATAAAACGCATTTCTGTAAACAATGTCCATAGCCACAACAGAACAACACCATCCCTCAGACAAGACACAAACACACGGAGGGGTGAGTCCCGGGTGGAGGGGAATCGGTTTGTGGTAACTCTTTGTAATCTTAGTAATTTATCTGAGTGTAAGACCGACACGTTTGCACTTTACATAAGTTTCGTCTAGACACATGTTTCATCACAGCTTATCCCTTTTATTTATTGTAGTAGGGCTTATAGGTCTTAGGGTTTATGTCTTCTAACATGTTTACTTTAAAAATGAGATTGTATGTATTTTTTCTTTTTTTTTCATGTGTTAATTTAAAATGAATTATGATCATCAATTTATTTACTGCACGACTGGGGGTGCCTTTAGAACGCCCATAGACACCGTCCTTCCTCCTTCTACCTCCGTGGGCCACCGGCTACTTACACACTGTACGGAACGCGACAGCACATCTGTCAGTTTACGCTGATCTCGTGTAAGCTAGAGGTACAGGCCCGGTCGTGCCGATGCAATTCAGCTACATGCTTGCATGGAGCATGGCGCTACCTCTTCATATGTATACCTGCTTCTCACTCTAATGTGAGAGCAATGCGATTGCTGTTCGTGCTGCGTTATAGTTTTTTTCGCCCCAATAGTTCATCGGAGAGAGAAAAAGGAAAGGAACTCCTTTCTGCTTCTCCCTCTTCTCTCCTCCCCTCTTCCCATAGAATTTAATTTAAGGTTATTTTTTTATTTACATTGCACACGCATAACAGTTACATGGTTATCTACGGACTTTGGTAGTTATATTTTTTACTACGGAATCATAAGATTTCTTATGTAGAATATTATAATTATTACTCTGGAATATTATAGAACCGATATAAAAACAAAACCAAGTAACTCTCGAACACAATAAAGAAGGCCCGCTCCACGCGTTTTTTCCCAGCTCCTCGCCGCAAACGGAAATGACGAGAAGGCGAAAGGGTCACGGCGGCCATACATCACGCGGAGACTAACTTCGGGGGCTTCTTGCGCCCCACACAATACATCACTTAAATAAGCCCGCGTGACGTGGGAGTAACATGTGTCGTCACGTTTCATTATGATATTTATGACTGCCGCTGGCTGCGTACATTGTTACAGCTGCTATCGCTCTGTGTAGGTGGCGAACGAGTAGTCGGAGCGTATTAGTGAGTACCTACCGTCATTCCGCGTTTGTAAGCATTGATTGGGTAAGAGGTAGTATCGCATACATGCATGTAGCCAAGTTGGGCCGGAACGACCGGGTATTTCTCGCTTAAACGAAAGCGGCGTATTTCGTGCAGTCGCATTTCGTGCGGTGTGTGAGTAGCCGGTGGCCCATGGGGGAAGGAGGAAGAAGAAGGGAAACGCATGTATAAACTCAACGTGGACGTCTATGGGGGTCAGTAGTCATGAAAATGGCTCCAATAGCTCGTTAGCTCCCTAATACTATAAAAAAGGTAGCGAACCAGCAGTCGAAGCTACTGACTATCGTCATCTAATCTTTGATGTAATAGTCAAGCAGACGTGTTGCCATCCCTTTTCGCCCTCCAACAGGCTACTGGAAAGTCAGCTCTCAATACACAACGCTGTGACTTAGTGCCACCAACATACGAGTTCCCGGCCCTGCATGTGCGATCGTACCGGCTCGCTTTGGCTGCAATGTAGCAAGATATTACTAAACTGGCTTATGCTAAATGGTACTCAGTATATTTTTATGTAGATATCCTTTATTCTTCCAATGGGCCACAGGAAACTCATGAGCCGCTCTAAGAGCCTGTCTCACTTAGCGTGGCCCACACGTAGAGGGGTAACATCGCGGCGCCGTTATGTAAACCAGACATGCATCCCTTGTGGTTCCAAAATATGCAATAAATGGATCCTACTTTCTACGAAAAGAAGTTGATTGAAGCTGTGAATAAAATTTAAGAACCTCACACGTTCGCTTCTAATTTAATAGGTATTAATAAAAAACGACATTATCGAACCTGTGATCAGCATCGTAATCTCACTTGTAAGTTAAATCCCGCGTTTAATTGAGTGTCACCGACATTTCCAAATGGCTTATCACCGGTTGGAAAGGACAATAAGGATTAAGATAATCTATTAAACAGAAAAGTTTTCTTTAATTTTTATAATGTAGGAGGAGGAGGAGAGGAGGGCAAACGAGCAGTCGCAGCGATTAAATGACCACCGACGACCATAAAGATCATTATATAGTTTATACATGTGCGTGGCCCTCCATCGCTTCTCCATGGGCCAAAGGAAACTCGCACATCAGATACGCGAAAGCGCAGCTATGACGCCGGTATCGTATGATCTAGAACCGCTCGTGTCGGCCCAATTCGGCTGCAACATAACAAGACACTTTTGTTGATTAAAGAGCCAAACGAGAAATCGGAGCCAATTTTATGACTATCGACGCCCATAGACATCCACATACACAAATGCTTTGCCCCCCTTCCTCTTCCTCCCTCCAAATACCGGCGACTTACACACCTCACGAAACGCGACAGCACAGCTGTCACTACGCCGGTGTCGTGTAACCGAGAGGCTTCTAGGCCAAAGATGATCACAATACATCACGAATGTTTGTCCATTATAGAACATCAGCGAGCACAAATATTTGACGGCCGTAAACTTTAAAAGCTTTCATAAAAAATCCGAGGGTAAAATGTGAGCGCAGTAAAAGCCGTCGCGGATGCGCGCTCAGAACAGTTGTTTTATCCCACGGGAGCGCCGGCCCCGGAAAATGCTCTGGCATTTGGAGCCAGGGAAGCGTTCATTTCAGTGGGATAGGTCGCATCATTTATTATCCCGTGCACATGACGTCATTATTATGCATATTTATCAAGGTTCCGGGAAAACGGAATCTTTAAGGTCACTGGTTTGCCTCTGTTTGTACGTGTTTCTCTTTTTCTCAACAATCGTAACGTTTTACGCGTACTACCTTTCGTCCGATACTTCGCTCGCGTGGATTTTGGACTCCAAAAATGGAGTTATTATAAATATAAAACTTCCTCTTGAAATACTCTATCCATTAAAAAAACCCATCAAAATCTTTTGCGTAATTTTAAAGATCTAAGCGTACAGACACACAGACGGCGGAAAGCGACTTTGTTTTATACTATGTCGTGATATCATGTAGTAGCCATTCGCGTCAACTTGACTCTCATTTTTTTCATAATAATTTCGAGCCTAGTATTGAATTCATGCGCCTATGTGCAGTCCACTACTGCACATAGGTCTCTCTTATAGCAAACGAAAAATGAAAAAATGAAATTTTCAATTAGGTACTTTTTTTATTTGAAAATTTGAAATTGAATTCATGCCCTTCAATGGATATACTTGCTGATAGATTCAAAACCGCGTAATAATGTTGGTTATATAGTCCAGAATAATTATGATTCCGTAGGCAAACGGCAAAAAACGAAAATAGATTCTTTATCTGTCTGTCTGTCCGTCCGTGCGTCCGTGTGGGGGACACACAGACGGACGGACGGACGGACAGACTCTAACTAAAAGGGAGTGAGGAATTATATTATGCTGTAGATCTCAATGATAACTTACAAAGAAAATTTGTTTGAGCGAGATATCATTGTTAGTTTTTAAGATTTTCAAAAAACCAGTCACAGATACACCTATATATTTCGTGGGAACGGAACCCTCGGTGTACGAGTCCGACTCGCACTGAGCCGGTTTTTTATTTATTTTTAATCTAGGTTCTTTATTCTGAAAAGTTCATTTCATCTTATTTGTCGAATGTTTTCATTTTACATTTGATTTGAAATTTCGATATTTGTTGATAAATATACATAATATATCCCCGTGAATAAACTTTATAAAATCCATTTTTGATAAAAGAAAGCGTAAAACAATCCGCAAATACGTTTGCATCAGAAACAACCTAAATAAATACAATATCCAATTTCAATATACGACTACCGATGTTTTAATTTTGTATTTATAACTGAAATTTTCGGTATTCCTAAAATATATGAAATATTTTAGCCTCATGGCTCGTTGTTGTGTTTATAAACAGTACATAATATAGTATCTGTATGTTTATTGTTATTCTGTATCATAGTTACACATTCACCTGTTTATTGTCTCGTATGTATTAATGTAGTACTTTCAACGGATTTGCCCACCACTCTTTCCCACTGCTGCTAGTCTTGTGTCGCTAGAATCAGGACACTTTGATATGATCGCAAGGAGCCCGAGGGAAAAGGTGAAAACTGTCTTGGGACACGCAGCGAATTGAATCAGAAGAAATAAAAGGAGGAGTAGGAAGAGATACTGTAGTACTTAAGATGTTTTATTGTGTTTGTTAGTTGATTATTGTTCCCCACAAGTCCAACAGGAAGCCTTTATCCTACTCGAAGTAGGCGTCACTAGTTCCAATTCCGCATAAGTGATGATATCTATCTGTGTATTACTAATGTGTTTTATTTTTATTTTATTTTATTTTATTTTCAAGGAACACAAACAGTGATTTTAGACATTTTTAAATAAATCGTATAAAATAAAACTTAAACCAAAACTGTGTCCACTAATAATTAAAACATAATTAACAGCATCCGCTAAACTGCGTTAAAATTAATAACTTAATAATCACAAAAAAAAGAAAAAAAAGAAAAAACATGATTAAATCAACATAAATTAAAGATTTTATGATTATAATAAATTAAAAGTATAAAATCTAAGAAAATAAATTTGTGGAGCTATGAGGTTAAATTAGATTAAATACAAAAAAAAAATACAAAACAAAGAAAAAAACAAAGAAAAAATACATTATATATTACTTAAGTTGCATGCATGCATGCATGTTAAAAACCATAATATGCATACCATTAGGTACGCTACCCCTCCTGGGTATATCACTGTACAGTGTACCTGGATTACACCTATCGACTAAACCCTTACGGGTGCTTCAACTGGATTGCCTCGGATCTACATGAAACAGGATCCCCATCCTGACCCCTGGTCCTATGCTCCAACGGAGCATGACACGCCGGTCGTCCTAATCCATGTCGCCATCTGCTGATTCAGAGGAACGGGTGGAGGACCTCCCAGCTGAGCTGCTCTTAGTCTGGCCTCTCCCCCAACTCTGTCCGGAATGGGTAATCCTGTCCGGCGAAGCCTTGGGTATCGGCGCAGAGGCATGCAAGCCCCCCCACCACGACAAGGTGAGGCAGCATCTTCGGGGGCTCATCTACTTGTAGTAACACTACTCAACCATTTACAATTATTAAACAAACATGTTTCATCTCAAAAAACTTACAATTAAAGAAGTCAATCATGCGTAAATCCAACACGATATTGCAATGAGATTAACTCCGTTCGCAAATAAAATATTGGAGCAACAACAAAGGCAGATTTGTCCTGCGGAGACCGAGTTGAGCCGTGATTAATCCCCACGTGTGATGAGGGTCGCGGAGGCTGACAGTGCGATAATTACGGAGTTATGATATCGTTATTGCCGGCCGCTGGCGTTCAGCGAATTAGGTTAGAATTGGGTTATTAAAATGCATGCGTTCTGTTTCGATGTATTTAATTAATGGACTCTCGTATTTGTCGACTCCTGGCATTAATGAGGCATGTAAAAGCGTAATTTTGTTTCGCCCAGTTTTTTTAACGTATAAGGAGTGAAATGAGTTTTGAGGTCTTTTTAGTGCTTAATTACAAATGTGCTTCCTTCCTCTGCCCTCTCTAATGGGTTATCGAATCAGATAACGCATAAATCGCTAGCTGCCTGTCACTCTACAGTTGTATTGTGAGTATACAGATCGAACTGATCTAAGGCTTCTGAGGGTCCAAGTTTGTTCGGAACTCATGCTGCTCTCAAACGACATTGACTGTCACTCCAGCAACAAATGCTACCAATATTGCGAGTTTTTACCTATTTTATCATAGATTAACTTTGATAACTTCATATACTACTAAAAATTTGATCTCTATTATTAAGATAGCTGAAGTTAATAAGTCTTAGTTAATTAAAACTTAATAGTCTTCATGTCTTCATCTCATTATCATAATGTTTTAGGCAATATTCCCAGAGGCATAAGATATTATGTAAAGTACAAATTCTAAGTACATAATATAATCGTAGGAGTACCTACCTTCTTATAAAACTTAGGCGTGTTAAATATTATTTTCGTAAGTTTTATCGTAAATTTTGAGAAAATATTACTTTGGATGTTTATTACTTCGAAAGATCTGTGCAAATGTAACTTTATCATTACTAGTCAAAGACTTCTGGTAGTTCATCGCACTCAACGCTAACTACGATGATGCTGTTAAAAGTTTAAAAATATAAATAATAATAAAAATACTGTTATTCTAGTTAAATTGTTCTGCACGTTAATAACTGTACATATTTTTAGCTAGATTTTGGTAAGAGGTAGTGCCACACTGCATGCTTGCATGCAGTCGAATTGGGCCGGCACGACCGGGGAGGTACCTCTCGCTTACACGAGAGTGGCGTAAAGTGACAGCTGTGCTGTCGCGTTTCGTGCGGTGTGTAAGTAGCCGGTGGCCCATGGAGGTAGGAGGAGAAAGGAGGGCAGCGCATCTGTATAGCCTCTATGCGGATGTTTGTGGGCGTCGGTAGTCATGAAAATGGCTCCGGCTGCTCGTTTGCCCTCCTATATCATAAAAAAAAAAGATTTCTAGATTTTTGACAGAATACCGTTGACTGCCAGAATCATCCACGACTATTCCTCATTCACATCAACGGGTTACAGGACTCTCAAAAACTGCACAAAACCCGTTAGCACAGTTTGATTGATTTATCGTTGATTTAATACACAAATTCATTACCTTAGTTACAATGACGATTTCGCGTATGATATTTATTTTTTAAATACACAAAAGTTTCCTTAAGAGCGTTTACGCCTTGCGCACGTGGTTTTATGTAATTCATGGGTAATTCGAAACCACACATACGGATCGCCGTCTGAGTAGCATATATATAATGTTAGTATATTCTATAGTCAAATTAACCCACTATGATCCACGTAATGAATTGATTTCGTTTACGACCAGTGTTTTAGAGACGTTTTAAAAAATTTACAGAAAAATAATTACTATACAATAATCAAAACTTTAAATGCATGATTGT
>LUGF01000322.1:59309-73851 GCA_001625245.1 Calycopis cecrops
CTCACTAAGCGCACACATGTTTTAAGGTTGTCAAAAAACTGGCTTCATTTGACTGTTGAGAACGCTCCGTCTATACTTTTTATTTAGTCTAAGATTCAAAACACTTCATTTAAGATAAAATGCAGCTCAGTATATTTATATAGTTTACCAAATTTTGAAAAAAATGCAGAACGTAATGTTGTCACTCAAACAATTATTAGGTCGCTCAAATATTATGAAGTTTCTCATTTTGTATTTTAAGCAGCTCAAATTGATGTTTGTAAGTCGCTGTTTTATTGATTTCTAGTCGCTCGCAGTCAGTCGCTCACTTAGTAATTCTGTACGCTAAATTCATTATTTTTGATACCTCAAATTTTAATTTACAGTCACTCGTTTAATTACTACCCTTACTAAATTACATGTATAGTTTTAATTAGATTATGTTTTCCTATGAAATTGTATTGCAAAACTATTATTTTTGTTTTTACTAGTCATAGCTAATTGAATTGTTAATAAAATTTTGTTAAACTGTTGTTTTGGGTCATTTTATTTAATTATTGAAACCGGTCTTATTTTATGTGATTTAAATTAATAAAAAGTCGAATTAGTATAAATAGTATATTATTTTAATCACTATATATTATAAATTCCATCAAGAAGTGATAATACATTTCAACAACTTGTAAAAGTAACTATAAAACATCAATGTACCTACATAATATACAAATTACATAATATTTGTATACATGTCATATAGTATACAATATTGACATGGAGGTAAAAGATCTGTTCTGAAAAGAAATAGGAAATAACCCGGAAAGCGAGCGGATACTTACGCAACCCCTTGTTGATAATATTGTACAAACATAATATCCCTCTATGAAATATGATATAACAACTTGTTATTTGTGTTGTGATACTGAAATTACGTCTGATATTTCGGCAGTTTTTCATGAAAATTCGTCCTATTTTTGTTGGTGCAGTGTTGTATACCTTTAGTAAAATAGAGCGATATATGTAGTGCGATATACAAAGTTTGATACTTTGTGAAGAGTAACGTTCTGGGTTTGCAGGCGATGTGTCAGTATCATACACTGGAAGTTGGGAGGGCTGGAACTTCCATTGTAATAACGCCTTTGAACCGAACGCAACTCCGCGAACTTGTTGAGGGGAGTTTTCGTAAAATATATTTCCCTATTTTTGTTATAAATAGCTGTTGCCCGCTTCGCCCCCACAGTCGCGCTTCAAAAGGTTAAAGGAGAAATAGCCCATAGCACTCGGGGCGTAAGGGTAATTAACAAATAAAACAAAGTTGGTATTTTTTATAAATCCTTTCAAGCATTATTAGTATCATGATGACTATATTTTTACAAGTTATGCAACGTTGTTAACGTTAAAATTTTTCCATTATTTTTTTCGGTACCTAAAATATTTGTTGTCATTATACAAAATCACCCCTTGCGAAGATACCGCTCTCTGTAGCCGCCCGGTACAAAGCATGATTACATTTTTTTATATATTTAACTCGTTTGAAAAAAGTATTTAGTATAACATGACGTAAACTTTTTTTAATAGTTTCGTATTAACAGTAGGCACTTATACAATAACATTTGTGTGTATGTAACATGTGTAGTATGCTAATTTAAAGCCTCTCGCTTTTATCAACCTTGTATATTCAGGTTGCCTGCACTGCCTCGTGGTCTAGTGGTAAGCGTGTTCAACCACAGACGTGAGGTCCTGGGTTCGAATCCCGGGTCGGACCAAAAATTGTTATTGGGATTTTTCATTTTCTAATAACAGTCCGGAGTCAGGAAGTTGGCGGTGGTACAACCCCGTGCCTCGGAGAGCACGTTAAGCCGTCGGCCCTGCGCCTGATTTCTCATCGGTCGTGTCGGATTGCCGTCCCATCGGAATATGAGAATGAGGGAATAGAGAGTGCACTAGTGTCTGCACGCACACTTGTGCACTATAATATGTCCTGCGCATCTGGCTCGTCTCTATAGAGACGGCCGCCGTAGCCGAAATCGGCTAGGACAACATTATTATTATATTCAGGTTGAAATCTGAGCCAAATTTCATCCAAATCAAGTGATTAGTAAGGGAATGAGTTACAAACAAACACTTAAAAAAGGATTGTGAAACTGAAATAAATTATTCGTAACATATAGGAGGTACTTGAACTTGAAGCTACTTATCTGACTGTAAACTCTATAATAGTCACAGGAGACGTTGGCCCTAAGTTTCTTATACATATTGAGACATTACGTTATAAAGGAAACGTATATTTAAAGTCAAGAAATGTCGTCAAATCTATGTAAATATTAAAATATAGCTGGTGCCTAAGACTTCGTTGACGTAGCGTAATATTATAATCAAAGTAATTTGTTATTGTTTTTTTTTTATGATATAGGAGGGCAAACGAGCAGCCGGAGCCATTTTCATGACTACCGACGCCCACAAACATCCGCATAGAGGCTATACAGATGCGCTGCCTTCCTTTCTCCTCCCACCTCCATGGGCCACCGGCTACTTACACCGCACGAAACTCGACAGCACAGCTGTCACTTTACGCCAGTCTCGTGTAAGCGAGAGGTAACTCCCCGGTCGTGCCGGCCCAATTCGACTGAGTGCAAGCATGCAGTGTGGCACTACCTCTTACCAAATTTTGCTTGCAGTTTGCCGAAGTTCCGACTTCATAGCTAAATATATAGAATAATAGAAAGCTATAAGTTTTTCACGGAGGGCACGTTAATACCTGCACCTAATTTTTCTATGTAACGGGCTGTCGTCCCATCAAAAGTAGGAAATCAAAGAATGTCTGTGTACATTTGTATACTATGATAAATAATTATTATGTCCGTCTAATCTCTATAAATATGACCACCGTTTTCTTGGAGGAAGTTGGACAAAAGCGGCCATTTATATACAGACAAATATACAATATACAATTGCAAATTCAAAGACATTTTCCATTTTTCATAATTATTTTTCACTCCATAAAATCATAACAAAGAAAACGTAAATAAAAACCTCACCGTCTTTTTTAATTTTAATGTAAAATATAATATGTATACGTACGCCATATAACCCTAAAGCGTTTTATCAAAAATGTAACATGTTAAACAGTATGCGTACACAATGGTACAAGCGACCCGTATAAATAACATTCTAAACCATCCCGAACAAGATCAAGTTGTTAGGGTTTTCGTAATCCGAGCCACGTATTTAGGGTTAACTTACACAATATATCAGGGTCATAAAGTGTACAATATCGGTTCACGCGTGACGTGTACTGGCAACTTATAAAACTTATGTACTCATTATATAAGTTAGCCCTGTATAAACAAGCTGAGTGGAAAGATTATCTTAGAAGTTAGAGTACAATACGTAATAGACTGTGGGTTTTTTTTTTTTTAGGTAGAATATACGCTAGCAGACTGAGAGCCAAGTGCAGCTTCATCTGTATGAGAGGCGAGTGCCCTAAGGTAGCTCGAGCCTCTGTAATTTGTGGTCGATGGGGGTGCAGACCCCCCCTTCTTTTCCAGCTAATCTGGGAGGAGGCAAACCGGAATATTGCGATTAATAGGTTATACTATTATTATCTTGGCCAGGAGGACAGCGGGTGTCCTCCTTTCCCCCCTCTGACGGAAGGGAGCAGCTCACGCGCGGCAGCTAAAAAGTGTCCGACACGGGTCTTGAGCTAGAAGAGCTCTATGAGCTATTATGACTGGGACTGTGGGTTCTTTTTGTAATATAGAGAGGCAAACGGATAAATTTAAAAATTAAAAAAGAATACCAAACAAATATTTCTTTTACAAATGGTGTCATCTCTTTATGGAATAGTGAGCTAAATAAGTACTTGGAGCCATGGACTAGTGACGCTAACATCCGCACGGTTATGCACATGCGTTACCCTTCACTTCACACTTTACTGTAGAATTATGTGAGGAAGAGGTGACTTACACGGTCGTGGCGACCCGTACTCTGCCACGTTGTAGCAATAACGTTTGTACTAAATTTCATTGCATTGTTGTTTTCTTTATTGTAATTGTACAAATGGCTTCGGCACGAGTTTGCTTTTAGAAGAGGTAGTGCCACACTGAATGCTTGCATGTAGCCGAATTAGGCCTCTCGCTTACACGATATTGCCGTAAAGTGATTGCTGTGCTGTCGCGTTTCGTGCGACGTATAAGTATATATATGTATATAGCTATATAGCTATAGCCGGTGGCCCACGGAGGTGGGAGGAGAAAGAAGGGCAGCGCATCATTATATCCTCTATGCGGATGTCTATGGGCGTCGGTAGTTATGAAAATGGCTCCGACTGTTGCCTTCCTATAACGTAAAAAAATACCTAACTTTTGCCGCCCATGTGTAAAAAATACAAAAGCATTTTCTCAGAGACTATATATTTATATTGGTGAGACTATATTTTACGATATTAGAATGAAAACGTGTCCATAAAAAGTTTATTGCCAAACATTTTATGGGTTATCCTTTATACTTTAGAGAAACATTTACACTCTTGTTGAATTTGTTGTTGTTACTACACTATAATATTGTTTACTTTTTTATCATAGATATCAGATATCTTTTAAGAACGCAATAGTATAGTAACCGATTAGATTATTGATGCTTAGTGCAGTATGTAAGTAGCCGGTGGCCAATGGAGGTGGGAGGAGAAAGGAGGGCAGCGTATCTCTATAGCCCCTATGCGGATGTCTATGGGCGTCGGTAGTCATGAAAATGGCTCCGTTTGCCCCCCTATACCAAACAAAAGTTTTTTGATTAAATACTTTTATTGACAAATAAATAATAATTGGATTCAGACTAATTGGACTAATTGAGTATAAACAGAAGACAGATCACAAGCATGTAACTCATCATTACATACTATAAAACAAAGTAGCTTTCCGCCGTCTGTGTGTCTGTATACAATATGTCTTTAAAATTGCGCAATTTTGATCAGTTTTTTTAATAGATACAGTGATTCAAGAGAAAAGTTTATATGTATAGTAATTCTATTTTTGAAGTTAGTTATCAGCGCGGGCGAAACTGCGGGAGGAAGCTAGTTTATTTATAAAGGTTTATTGCCAAGTGCGAGTTCAACACTTACACTGATATTTCTGTGCCAATGAGAACTATGAAACAACAATGTTATATTAATATAGGTTGACAAACTTATACAAGGTTGATTAAAGCGAGAGGCATTAAATTAATATAATACTATAAATGCCTACAGTTACAAAATACTTTTTTCAAACAATTTAACTAGCGAAAAAATGTAATCTTGCTTTGTAGTGTGTGGGTACAGCGAGTACGGGGTGAATGACCCCGGTCGGCCATAGTCGACGATCAGCTGCGGCTACGGCGTGTACGAAGTGAGAAAAAACTTTAAAAAATTCCTGAGGCTAAACTATTGCTTCGATTGATCTGATTTTTGTTGCGCACCTTGGAAATAAACCACTAAATATGTGGTTTTATTTAATGCCTTTCGCTATTATCAATATTCTATTTGGCCCATACAAAATGTGTTAAGGCATAATACCTATATTTTCACATATTTTGTCTGAAACGAACAAAATGATTTGGTCGGTGTTAACTTTTATAGGTGTAGATAAAATTATTTTTTTTTAATTAAGCTAATAGTTCTAATTTCTTTCCAAATTTCATGATTCTAGGTCAGCGCGGCGGGAGGAACCAGGTAGGTTTTTAGGTAAACTGCCATCTCATGGAAAATATTAAAAGCATGAATGGCTAATAATTTTTTGATTGATTTTATAGTTACAGAACTTAGAATACGACAAGAATTTCGGCTTGTTACTTCCACGTGTTTACGAGAAAAAGGTCGTCACAAACATGCAGATAGACACAAACAAATATAGACATACGTACGGACAACAAAGCGGGCCTTTAAAGGTTATGTTTATTCCACAATATTTCTATTTCTATTTATTTATTTGAGGTATCCATAAAAAGGAGCCGTACAGATAGCCTGCAGTCAAAGTGATTTCTGAAACAACTAAAATATTATTTCTAGCAACCGCCGCCAGCGCCACACGTACCTATTACAAACAGTGCACTTGGCAAGAAAAATATGAAATACATTTTCATTATTATTTTTTACACAATATATTTTTAGTAAGAAGTAGTACCACAGTCCACACTGCATGCTTGCGTAGATCAGCGTAAAGTGACAGCTGTGCTGTCGCGTTCTGTGCTGTGTGTAAGTAGACGGTGGCCCATGGAGGGGGAGTATGAAGGAGGGCAACGCATCTTCTGATATGAGGCTGTCTGTGAGCGTCGGTAGTCATAAAATTGGCTTCATCTGCTCATTTTCCCTTTTGTATTATAATTTTTTTTTCTATTTCTAAACAGTCCGTAGAATCAACAACAAAACTCAGAGATAAACGTCAATCGTCTCTGCGCCTAATTTCTTTCCGGTCGTATCAGCCTTCTACTACTACTGTCCACTACAATAGAGGAATAAGATAAAAGGAGTACTTTAATATTTTTTTTTTATGGTATAGGGGGTAAACGAGCAGTCGGAGACGTTTTCATGACTACCGACGCCCATAGACATTCGCATAGAGACTATACAGATGCGCTGCCCTCCTTTCTCCTCCCACCTCCATGGGCCACCAGCTACTTACACACCGCACGAAACGTGACAGCACAGCTGTCACTTTACGCCGGGCTTGTGTAAGCGAGAGGTACCTCCCCGGTCGTGCCGGCCCAATTCGGCTGCATGCAAGCTTGCAGTGTGGCACTACCTCTTACTGCTAAGATGGTCGCCGTATCCCAAATTCGGCTTCTAGCCGAAATCTAGTCCTAGGACATTAATACCTCTAACTCTTATGAAATTGTTTGCCTTACTTATTTTGTAGATATGAATATGTGCTCTACAAAGTTTGACTTAGCTATTTTATATGACTTACCATTGCTTGCTCCGCCATACTTAAAAAAAAAACTTTTTTGTATTTAAAAAATAAATATCATATGATATGTTATGTCATTGTAACTACGGTAGGTAATTTTTGTATTAAAGTTTTACTTTAGTTGTGTGGTCTAAAGCACATACTTTTTTAATATAGTTTGTGTAGGTAAACCAGACGACGGATCCTTTAGATGACTGCCGGCCATAAATTTATGTATAATTGTTATTCAGATGTGTTACCCTCCTTTCCTCATCACAAATGGGCCACTGGAAACTCATAAATCGCACTACACGCGACAGCGCAGCTGTCAGATTGCGGCAGTACTTCATGCTTATGCTAAAAGTGGTCGTATAAGTTTTCGGAACGTCGAAAGAAAAAACGAAACCCATAAAGAAATACCTTGTTGTTCGCTCGCCGCGCCTGGCAAGGCCCTTTTCTCGTGATCCTGTGGAACTGTCAAGCTGAAGTTTATCTCCAATATTGAGGCTTGCGTTTGACTGAAGCACAAAGAAGTCACACTACTAAGTTCGTCGTCTATACCTTTATCAAGCGCATATTTTCTATGAGATAACTCGGTAACTAAAACCTAAAAGGTATTTTCTGTTACTTACAATCATAAAAATTGGCAAGAAATAAGAATTTACAGTTCAGATAAAATAGTAAATGCTAAAAATTGGTAAACTATAATTATGTGAAATACAGAAAAACTTAAGCCTACATTTTTTTTTAATTTATGCAAAATGCTGCAATATGTGTAAAGTTGATGAAGTTTTGATGACGTTAGTTAACTTTCATAACTTGTAATGCTTGTTTAACGAATCCCTTGGAATGAAAGTCCGACTCGCACTTGCCGATTTTCGTTGGAAGATAAATGTAGCAACAATATAAATTCTTAAAATATTGTCTCAGGCTATAAACTAGAATACAATACAATGTAGGTACTTTTACTTTAACGACCCTCTGGAGCAGACCTCGGCGAACTTTTTACATGTCTTTCTAATTTAATCTTTAAAAATAAAAGCTTGTAAGAGATAAAAAATGTGGCTTTTACATCTCAGTCCACGGTCCCACATGCTTACAAAAATACGTCAATGTGAGACAGTATAGCCCTCACTTCGGGAATATGTTTTTCTTTTCAACGTGAGAAAAGCATTTACGCCTCATCGACACACCTTGTGTTGGTTGCCAACCAGTGTCGTGATTCTGAACTTCATAGCTGGAGAACCTTACCCCTCTAATACCCCATGGAAGCCTTCAGCCGCCTTATGAGGATGAGGGGCACCTGATCTGTTGACAACAAGGTCACCTCGGCGACAAGCTGGGTCCATATTACTTCGGGAACTCGTAGAGAACAAAACCAACAACAAATAATCACGTCATGTTCCTATATCTACAGTTTCTAGTTAATGAGAAGTTGTGCCGGCCTAACTTGGCTACAATGCATTAATGGCGCTGTAGACAAACATTTTTTTTTATTGCATAGGGGGGCAAACGAGCAGTCGGAGCCATTTTCGTGACTACCGCCCATAGACATCCGCCTAGAGCTTATACTGATGCGTTGCCCTCCTTCCTCCTCCCACCTGCCATGGGGTTTTTACCAACACATTTTATACTGAAACAAATTACATCCAGCTCAATTAAGAAACACAATTTGGTCTCGTTAAGTGTTTTGTTACAGCCATCGAGTTTTAAAAATTGTCAAATTGCGTTGACGGCTTTCGCCTGTTAATTGGATTTCTGTTTCTGTAAAAAAAGCCGATGTATTACTAGTTGTAGTAGTCATTTCCATTCCCACATTTTGAATATTTCGCTGTCTAGTGGTATGTTGATCGAAACATAAGGTCCAAGGTACAGGGACAAATCGAATGTGTTATAAGGATTTTTTCTAATAACAGTCCGGAATCGAGAAGGCAAATGGCTCTTGTGCTTCGGAGTTAAGATTGTAGAGCGATCGTGTATACCATAAAAAACTAAAGTGTATGTTTACTGCAACCGTTTCGCAATTGTTAATAATTTATATCAATCTATGTTCTTTTTGAAAACATATTATCTCTCCTACCGATCTATCTAAATTTAATATCTTGTAACGTTTATTTCTCCTCACAACGTATACTCGTTTATATTTATGAGCGTTATTTATTGTACTTACTAAAAATCAATTATTAATGGAAAAGGTTTGTAATTCCAAGCTGAGTACATACTTAAAGTTCGCAGTGCAGACATTAAGGAGCAAAGTTATAGGCGTTTGATTTCACAAACGTTGTGTATCGTATAAGGTTGCCACTTGGAAAATCTAAGTGCTACCAAGAAATTTGGATCTTAAATTTACACGTGTGTAACTAGATACTCGAGAGCTGCTAATCTGAGCATGATATATTTTGATTTTCTATTGCTCAATTAGAATGAGCTAGTTACCTTCCGCCCGTAGCTTCGCCCGCGTGGATTTCGGACTTCAAAAATTGAGTTATTATCCATACAAACCGTCCTATTGAATAAATCTATCCACGAAAAAAGCCATCAACATCTGTTGCGTAGTTTTAAATACCTAAGCATACAGACACACAGAAAGGCAGAAAGCGACTTTTATTTTATACTATGTAGTGACTATCTCTACTCTGTGCGCGTTGCTTGCGTGCTTATAAAGACATTACACAAATATTTAATTTCTCTTGGAATGAAAATTAATCTGACTAACTTTTTAACACCTTTGTGGGCTCAGGGACAATAACTTTGCTAAAGATCACATGATCAAATGCATAGTTTCTGATTCTATTGGTTGTGATGATAGGCTTGACGGATTCTATAGTGTGAGTTTTCGTTACATTCGTCTTGAAAGTCACTGAGTAAATTAAAATAGATTGTCAGTTTTTAGGATATTTGAAATAAAACTTCTATACGCGCGCTTCACTTGGGATTGACGGATGTCTGTGTGCGTTGGTGATCACTTTACATCAGGTGACCTAACTGCTCGTTTGCCTCCTATGCTATAAAAAAAAGTAAGTTGGCGAGAGCGTTACAAAAAATCACACCTCGCGCGAGGCCAATGGAAGTTGTCATTCAAATTCTATCGAAACTTTTTGTATTTAAAAAATAAATATCATATGACAATATTATGTTGATTTATTGTAACTACGGTAACGAATTTGTGCATTAAATCAATATTTAAGTTATATTTCAGTAGTGTGGTCTAATGCTCACCCATTTTGTTTGATTGAATGTGAGTTATTATTTAATGGTAAAAAGGGTGTAAGGTGGAAAGCTTATGAAGCACGACGGTCATATTTATCTATCCCAGGTACAAGGATGTATATCCCGAGTAAGGCAATACACTCTGGGAGTGTTAAATCATGTCTGCCGTGGCGCCGGGATCGTGATAGGAATTACTTTGGTAAGTCCATCAAGTTTGCATTGATTGATTGTAAGTTGTAACTAGTGATGCCGCTCGATAGATTACCGATAGTGTAATAGTGAGATTATCGATAGTATCGTTTTTTTTGATGATCTATACAGTAACAATATTATCGATAGTATCTATCTTTGATAGTCGCTGTATCATCAATACTACCGATATTTTTGGACGATCGATAGTTATCGATTCTATCGATAGCATCGACACTATTATAGGTCTATAAGATAGAGATACTATCAGTAAATCAAAAATATCCCAACTGATTTTCGAGGTCAACTATCGATAGTTCCGCACCACTAATTGTAACTGATATAACCGATACAATGTACAGGGTGCAAATGAGAGTGCTATTGATGTATTGTAGACAAGTTTCCTCGGCAAGTGGTGACAGCTGGCAGTCATGTAACACCGACGAGAGTTGACAGACAGACATTATACTGTTGCATTATTAAGAAACGAGATATATTGCGGTCGAATTGGGCCGGCATTCGTTATACTGCTTTGGTTGCCTCGTGCTCAAGTGGTAAGTGTATTGAAACACAAACGTGAGGTCCTGGGTTCGAATCCCGGGTCGGACAAAAATTGTTTCTGGGCTTGTTTCAATTTCTAATAACAGTCCGGAATCAGAAAGTTGGCGGTGTAACACCCCCGTGCCTCGGAGAGAACGTTAAGCCGTTCCTGCGCACTTGTGTCTGCGCGCACACTTGTGCACAATAATATGTTCTGCTCAGATGGCTTGTCTATGTAGACGGCCGCCGAAATGGGCTAGGACGACATTATACTGCCTGGAAATTGATAGGTACCTATATAGTCGTGTTTAACGCTTGGGACGTAACAAATTACAAAAAAAATCAACACAATAACCAAATATAACACCGCAAAACACCTAGATGTAAATCACTTATTGCGTGTGTGTGTGTGTGTGTGTAATCGGAACAAAACAAAAACAAAACACCGGTCGTCTCGGTCCGCCCGTGACCACGGTCGGACTGGTTAAATTATTGAATAAGCCACGATAAAGGTTCTTAAAGTAGTTTTATTTTAAAGATGTGTTGCTGTTTTGTGTAGACGACATATTTATAATTAAACAATTTATTTTAAGTAAGAGGTAGTGCCACACTGCATGCTTGCTTGCAGCCGAATTGGGTCGGCACGACCGGGGAGGTACCTCTCGCTTACACGAGACCGGCGTATATAGCTGTGCTGTCGCGTTTCGTGCGGTGTGTGGCAAGTGGCCTATGCAGTTGGGAGAAGAAGGAGGGCAGCGCATCTGTAAAGCCTCTACGCGGATGTCTACGGGTGTCGTTGATAGTGAAAATGGCTCCGACTGCTTGTTTGCTCCACTTTACTATAAAAAAAAATAAAACAAAATTGAAAGTATTTCTTGTCTACTACTATGATGATTGATCATTATATTTAAATATGGTCTTACATTTTTACGCACATTTTAAACACATTTTTAGCGTTTTGTAATTGAAAACATTGTAATTGAACACAAGCTCTACGAAAAAAACATTCAATTAGTGTATAAATAATTATCAGTTAGGTAACAAATTAATTGATCAGAAGGGAAATTTCTGATCAAAATCTTTACAAAATGAAGTAAATATATGCGAAACCTAATATAAATTAGATTTAATTTCTAATATCGTCTAACCTTCGAACCTATCGCAGCTTCCCAGCCGCTATTAATTATAATAGATTACAATATTTTCATTCTAACATCCAATTATCAATTACTAAGAGTGATTTATTACGGGTTGCCACCCGATCGGAAAGACGTAGTGTTGTTCGGGGTAATATGCGACCGAAGAGGTACCTCTCACCATGATACCACCGCATAATGACATCTATGCGTTTTGTGCGATTTGTAAGTTTCTTTTTCATAGTATAAGCAGGCAAACGAGCAATCGATTTTTTGACTACTGATACTCATAGGTATCCGTATAGAGGACCCCCCTACCTCTTCCTCCCTCCCTGTGCAACCGGCTACTTACACACCAGACGAAACGCGGCAGCACAGCTGTCACTTTACGCCTGTTTCGTATAAGCGAGAGGTACCTCCTCGGTCGTGCCGATTCGGCTACGTGTATGCATACAGCGTGGCACTATCTGTTGCCAAGTTTTGGAGAGAGAGTATCTGGTGGCCCTTCCGCATATTAATGCGGTTGTCGCATATGATGATGATTTTGTTGGTGTCGAAAAAAATGTTTTATAAGTCACATAATGTTTTTAAGTAATTATTTACGCAAGTAAAAGTTATAAAGACTATAAAATGATTCATCATACTAAAACTCTCTTATCTGTCCACTTTAGGTGTTGGTGCGCGCAAGAGTTGTACAAAACACCCTAGTAAAACATAAAAACGAAGACCAGCTGGCACGGTGGTACAGGGCTCGGATGAGTAGCAAGTTGCGCCAGAGGTCGCGGGTTCGAATCCCACCTAGGCCATGGATCTTTGTCTATGTATTATATGTATTTCTATAATAAAATTCTTAAATATATAAAATTTCTTAAATTTATAAACATTAAATGTATTTACGTTGTCTAGTACTCGTAACACAAGTCTTCACCGTAGGTACTTAGCACGGGGATAGGCTAACGTGGTGTGTAAAATCTACAGATATTATATAAAAAAGGGCAATTTAAAATTGATAATACTACCTAAATAGCTAATAGCCAGTAGGTATTAATCATTATAGCAACAACACGAAGCCGCTAGCGCTAAGTTCGCTAGCGTCGGTATTTTTTTTCCCTAAAAAGTATCCTATATGCTCAAAATATCTCTAACAATACGTGTACAAAGTTTCATGATATTCGGTGAAGTAGTTACGTTAAAGCGTCAAACAAACTTACACGCACATTTATATTACTAGTAGGGATATAGTCTAGTCACAGACCTGGCGATATATAATCAACTGCAAAAAAAGATTCTGCAAAGACCGAGCCATCGATCACTTCCAAACGCGCCAAAAATAAATAATTTCGATATTTATGTATTCTGCAAATGAAGTGGAGTGATTTATTTGATTGATGCATGGCTACCAAATTGATTTTACATTTGCGGTTCATTTAAAGGCATTTACGATTTAAATTGCATTTCTTTGTTCGTTAAAATAAAAAAGAAAAGACTTAGACAATAGTTTAAAATAGAACAATAGAAAGTAAGAGCTGTTCTCTTATGTAGTACAAGAAAATTGTTGTTATTATATGTAAAAATTGTTATGTAATACTAAAAACAAAATTAAAAGGCAATCAAAAAGATATTGTGTCGCCAAAGTGGACTCGTTTCACATTTATTAAGTAATTGACAAAATAATTTGGGAAGAGACAGTGTCACGCTTACACGATATTGGCGTAAAGTGACAAATGTGCTGTCGCGTTTCGTGCGGTGTTTAAGCAGCCGGACGTGGCCAATGAAGGTGGGAGGCGGAAGGAGAGCTACGCATCTGCTTATCTCTATGCGGATGCGTATGGGCGTCGATTGTCATGAAAATGGCTTAGAATGCTCGTTTGCCCCCCTATACCATAAAAAATTACAATTTTCATAATAAAATCTTATAACAACGCTGTCATGAAGGATGGATTTGATTTCAGTAATTGAAATTACTTAAATTAAGCCAATAAGGGTCGTTGACCCACCGCTCCCCTTACAACAAACAGCAGCCCTGGTTTTGTCACGTAACCTTTGACAGTTCAAGGACAATTTTTTCCAAGTTCGTTGACAGTGGGAAATTGAATATTCACTACTCCATGAATAATTTCCTGTCCAAAGCAGAAATATATAAAAATGTGCATCGTCAGTTTATATTTTTTAAGAGTTGCCACGATCTTTAAGAGGTGCAATTGTCACTACAGTTGGCGTACACTCCCGCACCTTGAAAGCAGGTTAAAGCCAGTCCGGCGCCTATTCTTCTGGGGTTGGGTCGGACTACCGTTCCATCGGAATATTAGAATGTGTTTGTGCCAACACATTAGAGAAGTGCGCTTATGTCTATACACGAACGGAAATATGCCCTGTGTACTTCGCTCGTCAATAGAAGTACTTCATTGACTATGTAATTTACAATATTATTCGAATTTACTCCGTAACAAACGTAACGTTATTTGAAGCATGAAAAAAATATAGAGTGTAACATCGCGAAACATGCGTAACTAGTGCGTAAGGCTTAACCGCACTTACGTCTACATACGTCTTAAGCACCTTGGAACCATG
>LUGF01000322.1:83581-94358 GCA_001625245.1 Calycopis cecrops
AACTCTTGAATGGAATTTTTTATCCTCATTAGAATAACATTACATTTATTATAGAATTTTTGAATTTAATTGATAGTATTGGAATGTGATATTTTGGTGACGAAAATAAAAACTATAAGAGTGTAAAGTGTTTCACAGTTCTGCAACTGAACGTTATGGGTAGTTCACACTTGCACTTAACACCTGCCTCGCACTTAACAAAGTGTGAACGGGCCTTTACACACTATCATGCAACAAATTCTGACAGGACGTCTGTCAGGTCAGCTAGTGAAATTTTAGAAATTTATTAATGCAATTTGGAAAATAGCGTAATAATGCTATCCGACAAATAAAGCATTTCAATTTTCCAGTCGGACATAATAAACCTTTGTCGGTTCGGGGGGGTTCTCCTACACTGTACATTTACAAAATACTTTTTCCGTGGCTTGATTTTCAGATATTGATAAAAGAACATCTGATACTCGCCCCGGGTACATTACTCGGTTAATTTAATACAAAACCCTCCGCCGCGTCTGCTCATAAAATTTAATATGCAATAACATTTTTTTTTTCAAACTAACGCGTGATTCTGAGGGTCCGGGAATTCGATAAATCATTGCTTCCTAGCCTTGGACCGGTACACGCCTTGAATATTGCCATGAAACAAGCTGAACAATGAAGCGTTTTCAATGTATAATCTTGGTATAGTTATCATTAAGTAATAGATTATACGTTTCAAGCATCGCGGTTGAAATGGGATATTAATACGTTTAGAATATAATTATTTTCTGAATACTTATGTTATATAGGAATTATACAGATTGTAATAGATTGCGTTAGATTTCAAGCTGATCCGTTAAGTATTTTTGCTTAAAATAGAAAAAATAGAATACAAAAGTTCGTATTTCCAAGGTACGCAGGATTATATGAAGTACACTTTCGTGTTTGATCAAAATCTAATTTCATAAAATCGATATGTTTGAAAAAAATGTCAAATATTTACCAAAGGAAGTCGAATAACTCTCTACACTCGAGACCATATTTTATACGGCTCAACCATTCGTATAATTCTTGACTCGCGCAGCCATCATAAACTTCAGGGGAGCCAAAGCGCATAACTTCATCAGAGAGCTGTTTAAAATTCCATTAACCACGAAAACTCCTCAAATTTTTAATAAGAAAGTTGCTTGAAGTAAAACTTTGCATGCAGTCAGTCTCACATCGTTTGAATTCATCTCAATTTTGTGACATGTATCACGGGCGAATTAAGACGACACTATTTAATACATTTTCACTTTTTGCACAATTTTTATTTGGTTGTAACAGGAAGGTAACGTTTTTAGAACGTACTTAATTATTTATTTGTTCCGTTGTTTTAACAAATTGTTATTGATCCTGGGTTCTATATTAAAACATAATGTTTAAATCAGACGGTTTTTTTTATTTTTCCAATTAATTTTACCTCCTTACCCCTCCTACCTTTTTTATAATTATTACACTTTAATACTTTCTTTCAGTCATCTTTCCAAGAAGCATATGACATAACTTGCATTATATAACCTAGAAATAACTATTATAAACTTAATAACGTCGTAACATTAAGCACATTGATAGTTACTGCAGCGTGAGTTAAACAAAATGAAATGAAGACAAAAGACACAACAAAACTCGCGCTTAACAACGAACCGTAACGAATGGTATAAACATAACGCTCTCACGTATTATATCACGTAGACAATACAATTTGCTCAAAACTACACGGGAACACGCGAGCCGGCGGAATATATGGGACCGGGGCGAGCTGAAACATTCACAAGGCGGCTGATAAACTTATCTTCTGTGACCCGTTTTCATCGTTGGATTTCAAAGGGATTGTCGCACATTACGCTTCTTTTAAATCTATTAAAAATTTGGAGAAAATTTTCCGTTATGTTACATAATGTTGTAACTTGTACCATGTGATCTTTGTTAGCGTATTCTTGGCATCATGTTCATAGAATTTACAAATTATACTACGGTTATACACTCCTCCCCTCCTACTTTCTTCTGATTAAATTTGTTGCTGATCCCAAGACAGATTTAGCTTTTCCGTCGCGCTCCCTGCGATCATATCAAAGGGTCAAGTGTGGTAGCCGCTGTCGATCGTGGTGAACAGCGCGGCGCGCGGCGGTGGGAATAATTGGGTGGCTAAACCCCGTTTTAAGAAAAGTTGGTATACACATTTCAGCTTAAATTATATTGTAAATTCTACTTCACATCGATCTGTGAGTAAGTTAGTTACTCAGGACTAGGGGAAAATATTTTAAGGAGCACAGCATGAGAAAAGTTTGTCGAAGAAAATCGCGTGAAATAGCTATCGAACAATTGAGCGTAACACTTTACCGTGTTTAGTGGCTTACGTTCCTTGAGCACCTTTCACTTCAGGATCACGTCCGAGTAAACTCCGGTTGCATGTCGAAACCGACATAGATTCGTTTCTTAGAGCACTTTCTTAGAGCAGGGAAAACACGGAAAATATCTTACTTCAACCATCACCATAACAACGAGAAAAACAGAATGACCGTATTTATTTTATATTTTAAATTAAACAAGAAAATTGTGTATTTGGAGAATTGTGGGTATAGATGTTCCGCAGGGGCAGTGTATAAATAGTGTGGTCGCAAATGGAACTTCACTGGTGGATTGATGTGAGCTGAGGAGGGAAATATGAGTAGCGAATGAAGTTAGTGAAGAACAATTTACAAGTGGCAGTACCATGCCGACTTGAGCCTTGATGCTATTTACTAAGTACCAGCGTTTCATAGTATTGTAAATTTCTAAAGTTCGCTTTATTTTATGTTCATGAATGATTAAATAAATAAACATTCATGTCTTGTAATTCGCCAGGTCTGTTAAATACTGTATTTTCTTAATATTTTATTTTAATTTGTTAGATTTCTTTGAAATGGCACATGTCACGTATTTAGAAATAAATTATATTAAAATAAAATAAAATAATTGTATCACGATTAGTTAATGAGTTAGCTGATAATTACACTAATGCAAGTGATAAAATCACTTAGGCGTCTATTAATGCTTTTGTATGATTAGATATTATTTGTTTTTTTGTCTTTGAGCATGAAGTTAAAATTCATATGTATGTGTGCATATGTGCACATGTAATATAATTATTAGCAAAGTCGTTAGCTAATCATGACATTCAAGAAATAATCCCAATTGGACATTATAAATCAAATCCCCTTTAAAATGAGTACCTACCCTCAAGATATTTTGGTCATTTGCTTATCCACACGCACACAAACGCACTTTTGCACACAATCGCACATAATATGTACACACACAAAGAAGCACATATACACACACACATACTCATAAGCACTCACGCAGGCCTGCACGCTCTTTTATACATTCATTCATACATTCGACATACATTTCAATTATCCTTGTTATTATCGTTTTCCCTTTATGTGGCCATTAAATCCTAATTCTGTACCAAATTTCAGCTCTCTGATTTTGGGGTCCGCTTTATGGGAAGTACTAGTTCTGTTATAATGCTGATCTTTTACCGCTATTAAATAATAATATTTTTATTAAATTGTTCCATGATGTTGACAGATTAAAGGTTTCTCCTGGCAAACAGAGGCTTTACATAGTTATAAGGTTTCCTTATTCCTTGAGTCCCATAAACCTATGCCAGCCCTCAAATGGATTAGATCAGCGATCGGAAACCCGCGGCACGCCGACCACTTTCTTGCAGCCCCTAAATGTTTTGTAAAAAGTTATTGTGCTCGCAGAGTACATTCGATTTTTTTAGGATTCGGCTTCTAGGGTTAATATCACACCATCAAGAGATCACACCCTTTAGTCTATTTTGCCGCCTTGTGGCCCTTGCCTGCCAAAAGGTTGCGAACCGCTGGCTTAGATTTTTAATTTTCGGTACCAATTTGGGTTGGTTGGAAGTGTGAATACAATCGTTTTTATTTCTACTAAATAATACTTTTACTTTTACTAAATAATAAATTCATAACTAGACCAAAGTATTCATGTTTCACAAACTACATTTGCTTCAGTTCCATGATCCAAATTAATTGGATTTCAAATGAATATCAATAAATTTCAGTGGAACATTCATTATAAGAGATTTATAATGTGGTTAATGAACATGCTATATCCCCCAGTTTCACTCACATTTATGTATTTTTTTTATTAATTCAGATTAATAATATCTGCCCAATTTCATTTAAATTATTAAAGTTTTTGAGTGAAAGAATAAATAATATAACATGTCTTATTATGAATGCAGTTTCATGGCTTGGCATTTAGCACTTTTGGGGGCGAGAAGCATGACAATAACATAATCGTAATCATCAACATTTACCCACCACCATCCATGCTCCTACTCATCTCTCGGTATGCTGAACGAATAGTGCGAGATACACGAGGATTAGCTCATTGGCTCTGTTCCCCAATGTATAATTCATCATCAACAACAGATCAGGACAGAGAGACAATCAGAAGACGCCCACTGCCCTCCCCCAGTGAGCGTCACAGAACACAAGCTGCTTGCATCCAGCGACTCCCGCTACATTGACCAGGTCATCAGTTCACCGGATCGGAGGCCGTCTAACATTAAAAAAACTAAAAACGTACATTTCGCGTCCATTCGAAATAATACAAACCATACTTTACTTAATTCTACTTACCACAATTTATATTTTAAATATGCATTTGCATTTTAAATATATATATATATGTTCTGAAACACATGTAATGTAATACCGGTGTGGGCCGCTTGAGGCCGCGTCGGTCGCTGCCGCGCGGTTGCTATGGTGATTTTGGTGTTAGCGGCCATGTTTTATTGACATCGCTGGATTGATCGCTCGCGTCTTTGAATTGCAGACGCCTAATATCGCATTCAGATTTGAGTTGTGATTACTACTATAATATACAAAGCTCTTTCTTTCCATTATTTATAGATATTGATAAAATAATATTCTCAGATAGCTATTAATAAATAAATATCTAAAAATCAATACCACAAATTCCCTTATACTTTAAATATTCACAAAGCCTTTCGTTTGATGATTGATTTTCGGATATTGATAAAAGAACATCAGATACTCGCCCTTAGTACATTACTCGGTTAATTTAATACAAGTCCTTCCGCCGCTTCTGCTCATATTTAATATGCAAGAATATTTTTTTAAAAACTTACGCGTAACTCCGAGGGTCCTGGGAAGTCGATAAATCTTTGCTTTCTCAGCCTTGGACCGGTACATGCCTTTACTTATGTCATAAAGCTTCTTCAAGGTCTATTTTGCTACATCATTAAGTATATTTTAATTTTATTGCACTTTTGTGCATTATTTTAACGAAAACTGTGTCTATTACTTTTAATTGGATGTTATCTACTTTGTTCGTCTGTCTGTCTATCTTACAGCTGTAAAGTAAAATACCTGTATCTCCATATACCATACTCCTCCGAAACGGCTGGACCAATTCTCATAAAATTGTATGTCTATAGCGTAGGATTGAGAATCGGCCAATGTCTATTTTACATCTTGATACTTCCACGGGATCGAAACTTAAGCGGTTGAAACCGCAGAGGGCAGCTAGTAAGTTGTAAAATAATTTGCAGTGCGCACAGTTTCACTCGTGTTTTTCGCAAGCTTAAAAAATATGTTTTTTATTATTTATTTATTATGTTGTAATTACTATTTAACCTCAAGTCATAATCTCAGTCATTTTAAGCAAATTCATTCAATAGTATTGCGTTAAAGAGTTATAAATGCACTGTGCACATAATATAAGTAAGCCTTCGCTCTTCTAATATTCCTTATAATTATTATTACGAGTAGGATATAACATTATACATAGGATACTTCCAAATCGGTAAAAAATTAAATTCAAGAAATTAATTGCAAAACGTGCCAAATATCTGGTAAAGAAACCCGGAAGCTTTCTACACAAGACCATAATATTTTATACGACTCAACCATCCGTATGATTCTTTACTCGCGCAGCCATCATAAACTTCAGGGGAGCCAAAGCGCATAACTTCATCAGAGAGCTGTTTAAAATTCCATTAACCGCGAAAACTTCTTAAATTTTTAATAAGAAAGTTGCTTGAAGTGAAACTTTGTATGCAGTCTCACGTCATTTGAATTCATCTCGCGATTTTGTGACAAATTGTCTTTTATCCGATATCTAAAGATATTTTTACACTTTAACTATTTTATGACGGACGAATTAAGAAAGAAAGAAGAAATTTTAATAAATTTTCACTTTTTGGACAATTTTTATTTTGCTGCGTCAGGAAGATAGTTTATAGAGCGTACTTAATTATTTATTTGTTCCCTTGGTTTTAACGAATTGTTATTGATGCTGCAATATGCACTTTTTTTACCAAGTTGCTACTTGTATCATTTTTCATTATAATATTATCTTCGAAACTATAGCAAATAGAATTTGAGAGGTTTTTATATAAAAAACAAAAAAGGCACATATGGAGCATATGACATAACTTGCATTAGGTATATAACATCTCATAGAAATAACTATTATAAACTTAATAACGTCGTAACATTAAGCACATTGATAGTTACTGCAGCGTGAGTTAAGCAAAATGAAATGACAAAAGACACAACAAAACACGCGCTTAACAACGAACCGTAACGAATGGCATAAACATAACGCTCTCACATATTATTTCACGTAGACAATACAATTTGCTCAAAACTACACGGGAACACGCGAACCGGCGGAATATAATATGGGCCCGGGTCGAAAATTATCTTTAAAAAAGCTGACGACTATGCAGTCGCTTTTCGTGCGGTGTGTAAGTAGCCATACCGGCTGGCCCATGGAGGTGGGAGGAGAAAGGAGAGCACCGCACCTGTATCCGACTGCTCTTTATTCCCCCTATACCATAAAAAAATTTAATCGTATTTTGTCTTTAGTAGGCATCAAACGAAGGGGCAGTCAAATAGAAAGGGATCTAACACGTCACAGTAGACCATCTGTATGTGGACATAAGAAATTGGAAATCTTCTGACTTCACCCATTTTCTTAGGACTAAACTCGATACGGCTCACAAGACTTTTCTCTCGGGCTGCTGCTTTCATTTAAATCGTTTACAGTAGTTGATCGTCGTGACACAAGAGTTGTAGCGTTGGGGATGAGTCTATGGCATGCTGCATAGCAACCGAATCGTCGGGCACCACCGCGACACATACCTATATGGCACATGATACCGCCACAAAGTCACATGTGGAGTATTTCGAGTCGTGTTTAAAGTCTGGGTGACCCACTGAAGAGTAGGCGACAAAGAGAGTAAGTCAAAATTAAAGACATGTTGACATCTCAGGGCGTTCGTGGCCATGAAAAGATTTCTTCTTCTGCTCGTTTGCCCATCATATTAAAATAATAATCTGCTAAAAATCTGCTAAATATACTGCGTTTATTGTACGTCGAAAATTAATTTAAAATGTCGCATAAATCGAGCTGCACAAAATCATTAAAAACGTTTCACCAATAAAAAATAATAGTGAATGGTAACCTGTCGCTTTCAGTTCAGTAGCGAAATAATAAAAAAAGAGTTATGGAGCAAACTGAAAACACTTAAAAGCCCGATCCTATTCAAACGTAAAATCGACATCCATTCTGTGAGGATTCAACAAACAAGACGCTAAATGGAGAGCGTTCTAAAACGTTCGCTATAAATATTCATTTTTTTATTAATTTTGTCTCTTTTTGCATGCTGCATAAGCGGCTCTGGCAATTAGAATATTCTTTATCCATTTCATTATCGGATTGGTTTGTTTGTAAGTCTGTCAATACCTTTATATCTTAAACGTGAAAGAATCAAGATAATATTCTAAGTTCACTTGTCGCACTTTTTCTAAAATCTATAGAGAAATTCCCGTTGACCAAGAATTGGGTAATTGGGCAAGAAGTAAGAACGTACATCCTTAAGAGCGTTTACGCCTTCCAACGCAATTTGCCTTGAAAACAGTACTTTTCACACAACACCTTACCTTAACACAACCACCTTAAAATCTTAACACCTTAAAATCATGAACCACCTTATATTATATGTTACATACTAATAATTGTAGGACATTTTCTTGTCTAAATAGTTAGTAGAAAAAATATTTCAATTAATTTAGTATGTACGCATTCTATCATGATTACTTATTAGAGGTTTGCTAATTTCCCTTTTAGCGTCAGTTTCGAAGCTCAAAATATCATAAAAGTACTGAAATATATAATTAACAAAAAATAATAACCACTTGATAAGATCTTTGAAAAAATAGTTAGTAGAAAAAAAATTGGTTTTGGTGTCTTATCTATGAGAAATTAAAATTCAAAAAATGTGAAATATTTCAAATTTTATATGTATTTTTCGACGATATTCCTTATTTAATTTAATATAATAATAGCTTACCAATAAACTAGAGTATATTCTTTACAATCATGCATTTAAAGTTTTGATTATTGTATAGTAATTATTTTTCTGTAAATTTTTTAAAACGTCTCTAAAACGCTGGTCGTAAACGAAATCAATTCATTACGTGGATCATAGTGGGTTAATTTGACTATAGAATATACTAACATTATATATATGCTACTCACACGGCGATCCGTATGTGTGGGTTCGAATTACCCATGAATTACATAAAACCACGTGCGCAAGGCGTAAACGCTCTTAAACTTATGGGAATTAATCCAAAACTCCTACACTTTAACAATATATCACTGAAAAAAAATATTCCCAACATACCTGTTTGTATAATTTGTTTTATACAAATGTATGTATTGTAATTTTGTTGAATGGACACCCAAAATATAAGTTTGTCTACTCATATAAGTTGTTTAACTCTTATAGATCATGAAGGTTGAGAAAAACAAGATAATCGTTCTATGAAACTGACAGATCCACGGCATCTCCTGCCAGTCAGGAACTTTATATACCAACTTGTATGAGCAAAGTCGTATCGTCGAGTTGTCTAAGTACATGACTCCAGGAACTTCTAAGAAAGAACACAAGCTACAAGTTAAAAAATTATGTAACATAAACAGGAAGTTTCTTCAAAATTTTATCAGATTTAAAGCAAAATAAACGTAATTTGCGATAATCCCTTTGAAACCCAACGACGAAAACGGGTCACAGAAGATAAGTTTATCAGCCGCCTTGTGAATGTTTCAGCTTGACCCGGTCCCATATATTCGGCCGGTTCGCGTGTTCCCGTGTAGTTTTGAGCAAATTGTATTGTCTACGTGAAATAATATGTGAGAGCGGTATGTTTATACCATTCGTTACGGTTCGTTGTTAGGCGCGAGTTTTGTTGTCTTTTGTCTTCATTTCATTTTTTTAACTCAGGCTGCAGTAACTCTCAACGTGTTTAATGTTAGGATGCTTTTATGTTTATCTCATTTATTTATATAAGATAAAATCCGTCTGAATGAAATATGTATATATCCAGTGTCTTTTGCAAATATCAAGAAAAATATAAGAACTTATGGCACGTTATAAGTAGGTATATCACGGGTATATAAAAATACATAAATATGATTGTAAAACATTAGTTCTTGCATCGTAGTATTGTAAATACGTAAAAATATGCAACAAAACAACGTCTTAATTCGTCCGTGTTAAAAGAGTTAAAGTGTAAAAATATCGGATAAAAGACAATTTGTCACAAAAACGCAAAATGAATTCAAACGACGCGAGACTGCATGCAAAGTTTTACTTCGAGCAACTTTCTTATTAAAAATTTTAGAAGTTTTCGGTTAATGGAATTTTAAACAGCTCTCTGATGAAGTTATGCGCTTTGGCTCCCCTGAAGCTTATGATGGCTGCGCGAGTAAAAAATTATACGGATGGTTGAGTCGTATAAAATATGATTTTGATAGTAAAAAGCATCAGGGTTTCTTTGCCAAATATTTGGCACATTCTGTATATGGATTTCTTTAAAGTATATTTTTATCAATCACGAACGTACCTACCATGTGCTCTTCTAATCATACCTAAGCATATTGCAAATACGTAAGACGTAGAATGGCTCTGCTTGAAATCTAGCGCAGATATAAAATCTGTGAGCAAACGCGTCGGAGGGCTTTGTATCAAACTAACCAAGTAATGTACCCGGGGCGAGTATCAGATGTTCTTTTATAAATATCTGAAAATCAAGACAAAAAAAATGTTTGTAGAGTGTGAGGACAATTTATGATAAGTAGAAGTGGAAGCTGAATGTTCATTTTTGATTTTTGTATATTATATTGTTTTCATAAACAAAGTCACGAAAATTGCTTAGTTGGTGATTGAGAATTACCGATAATGATTTCCTTTTTAGGTATATACTATTAGATAAATAGTAAATGTAATGAATGCTGTATAGCTATAGATTTTCTGTTTATCATTGCTAAAAATACTTCAACTAATTGTTGTGATTATGTTTTTTTAATCAATAATTATGTTTCCTTCTTTCTTCCACAGGCTACGCACCCATTCGCCCCTTATTATTCGCCCCCTGGCAAATTCGCCCCCTTTTGGAGAGCCCGTACGCCCCTTTTGAGGGGGCGAATAATTATTTATTTTTTTTGAGGTACCCATTCGCCCCTTTCTTACACTCTTTGATAAAATATTTTTTTTTTTAAGAAAAGTACGGACAGATAAAAAAATATTTACTGATTATATATATTAATGCATTCTGCGTCCATGGAGGAGGGGTCGCGGGGGAGACGTGTCTCGTTGTGTCGTTGCCGTGCACCCTATCTCCCGCGACCGAACGGGGGC
>LUGF01000340.1:9932-52905 GCA_001625245.1 Calycopis cecrops
AATTCACAATAATTTTATTATTACATTCAACAACACCGTATTATCACGAAATAATGCACTGTTGCGTAAAGGATGTTCGAGTCGTTCCAGCGGCCGACAAGTTGCAACTGGAAAATGGAAATAGATTCATGTTCGCGGTGTGACTTTGACAGCACAGTACCACCAATAGAGTGTGAGCGTGCCATCTCTTGGTCATTTTGGAACTTATAAATATATATAATATACCTGTTTTCGTTGTTGTTTCGTAATAATATGCCTGTTTTCGTTGCACGTGCGGGAAATTTTTGTCTATTCAAATTTGTAAATAACTCGATTTTGAGATTTTTGGACATAATACAGTATTGATCTGGGTGTGCGATATGTTTTAATTAAGTGGAGGGACAATGTTTTTATAAAGAATAGTTAATTGACCCAGCTGTATGCCGGGGACGCCTATTGGCGTTTGAAAATCAATGTATGGCGGCATGCGAGTAATGTTGGAATTTTTTAGGCGGCAATGAATGGGTTAAAGGGCTTTGTTTTCCAGAATTGGTATAGGCTGATTGTCAGTTGCGATCATTTCAGCGATGGAGTTGTGGATTTCCTTCGCTCGAGAATCCGATATGTCCCAATTAGTGCTAAAAGCCTCCTCTAGAGTTTACTGTGTACCTTGTAAATAATGGCCCATACTGGATCTTAGGCTCAATTCAATAAAAAAAAACACACCAAAAGCGCGGCGAAGCGCAGCGAAACGGAGCGCACTTTCAGTGTCATATAAATTTAAAGTTTATTTTCATCACTATACTACTTTAATTATCGAATTCTCGCGCAGTCGCGGGAATCCGCGCCACTCGTTCGAGTTTCTCATGCGATAATAAGTATTATAGTAATTATTATAAAGTTGAAATTCATATGACGCATAAACTGCGCTTCGCTTCGCTGCGCTTCGCCGCGCTTTTGGTGTGAATTGACCCTTACACTTGAAGTTGTAGGTGGAGTATTTGAGCCGTGGTCCGAACCGAGGTTTCTGGTAGTTGTTGTTTATGTTTCAGTGTTAAATGATTTGTCATACCACTCGTCGTAGCACTGCGGCCCCTTCCACCGCGAGATATAACACAAGTACATAAAGTGCATTTGACTTTTGTTTTGTCATCTCCCATTTCTTCAAAAAAGTCCCAAACACGTGACCTTTTACGCCCACTCATATTGCAAATACAATAAAAATAATAGTATAAAATTAAAGATTAAAGCGGTTTTGTTATTTTAATTTGTAACGTAATAGTGCGATCTTTCTAAACAAAATGACGGCCGACTGCCGAGAGGTGAGTGCGGCTAGCGGGCGGTGAGATACGGCTCTAGCCAGCAGCGACACGTACGAACATGTTCGAACCGGTTCAGGCGGCAAAACTATGGGTGCTCACATAGAGAAGCAGGTTATCGGCGCCGACAATTTCGGCGCAGAGTCGGCGCAGGTCCGAGCAGGTTGCACTCGTAATATAGCAGGTAAATCGGCCTGTAGTGACCATCATGTCGTCAACTTTATCGGACGACGACTTATTTATTATGGAAAATAGTTATTTAAATGTTTGTATAATATATTAGTATTTATTATATTAGTATTATATTAATATATTAGTATTATAATTGTATAATATTAGTAGGATGTGAAAGTTTGTATGTTAATTAAAAGTGGAAATAGTATTAAAAAAACGTGTATTATTTACAAGTAGAACTAAATAGTAATTACGTAATAATATCAGTGTACTTAATAAATTTTCTATAATATTATTTAAAAAAAAATGGGTATTTATTCATGTTTTAAGTTTATTATTAATGGTGAAACACCTCAATCGTGCCGGCCCAAGTGCTGCTACATGCATGCATGCATCATGGCACTGCCAAGAATATTAACATTTATTTAAAAAAACAATGTTTAATGAACACAAGTCTTATACGAGTATGACACGAGATACATTGTCCTGCATTTTCAAAATACAATGGACACCCTACGTACCGGTAAATGCTCGAGTCGGCGCTGGAAGTCGGCGCGTGCTACCTGTAGGCGCCGAAAACCTGCTTCTTTATAAGTGAGCCCATAAGATAACATTGCAAACGTGTCGGCGCCGACTTTATCGGCGCTGGGAACCTGCTTCTTTATAAAAGCACCCTATGAAATGGTAAATCGAATATTCGGTTCGGTAAAATTTAAACCGAATAGTATTCGGTATTCGGTTATTCGGTGAAACCACTATTCGGCGCATCTCTAATAATAACCGTCGCACCCGACGTCGACCAAAACAAATAAAGTGGCTCAATTATTATGCATATATTAGATATATGAAACATTGAAAACTCTACACAGTATCAAATGAACTTTTAAATACGTGTGCATTAATTTTATTATTCGATCTACATAAAATGAAAATGTCTCCGACTGCTCGTTAGCCCTCCTATACCATAAAAATAATTATGTATTTAATTTTTTTTATAATTTGTATATAATTTCTGTAAAAAAATTGTTAATTATATACACGAATCAAATATGCACGTAACCGTTTCAGTAGATGTGTCTAATAACTGTTTCATAATCATAACACAGACATAAAATAACGGTAATATAACAAACTAATGAAGTTATTGATGTTGTTTACAGAAAAAACTAGTTTTGCGTAGAGACAAAACGATGTAAAACGGTTTTGCACAAAACACGTTACGACCCGCGGGCCACGACTAGTATGTAGTAATGTGGAAACTGTGTGTTCAGGCGAGGAGGTGCGGGTGAACACGGCGCCGCGCAGGGCTCTGCCGCTCTCCACGTCTCCGGAGCGCCCGGGCCGCTCGCGCCGGAAACTGTTCACCAACCGGGAGCCCGACTCCACCGCCGCTGATTCTGGTGAGGGTCGCTTTACAGGTCCGTCTTCAAAGGGTGCTAACGACACTTCTAAGCGCCATGCCACAGACACAGGGGTGCGAAATGCGGCACGGTGAGCGGATCGTCTGTCTCTCTCTCACTCGATACTCGACGCGCGAGTGAGAGAGAGACAGACGATCCGCTCACCGCGCCGCAATTCGCAAACCTGTGTCTGTGGCCGGACCGTAAGGCAGATTCTGTCTGTCCGAATGTCAGGGCGAACTTGAAATAGAAAGTTGAATTTGTATGATGACGTGGTTCCGTTGGCACCAACTAGCATCTAGATTTGCCAGGGATCCTACGACAATCTGGATAATATTATTTACGTACTTAAGTGGTACTAAATTACTGTAGTGTCACCCCAGTGCTGATTTGTTGTGGACTGTGCAAGTTACATCAATTCTTGAAGCTTCATCATCATCAGCCTATTGCAGTCCACTGTTGGACGGTGGCGTCTCCCACAGCACGCCACTCACGGTCTTCAGCTAACCTTTCCCACAGCCCACAGCTTTGCGAATGTCTCCAGTCGTCTTGGAACTTATTAAAATGAATTATTACAGAGGAGGAGCCGACCCCCTTGCCTAAGAAGTCTCCGAAGATGACGCAGCGAGAGAGGAGGGAGCTGGCGCAGGCAGAGAGGATGGCAAGGAGGATAGTGACCTCCCTCCGCACTCCCAGAGCCACGAAACAGAGAGACACGACCTTCAGAGTGGTCAGTACACACATTTATTACCATCGTTTACTACAATAAAAGACAGCGAGCGTAGGGACTGATAATAGAAAACGTCAAAGTATCAAGTAACAATTACCTGTATTTAGTAGCACTGTCTCCCGGACCTCTAGTAAGAGGTAGTACCACACTGCATGCTTGCATGCAGCCGAATTGGGCCGGCACGACCGGGGAGGTACCTCTCGCTTACACGAGATCGGCGTAAAGTGACTGCTGTGCTGTCGCGTCTCGTGCGGTGTGTAAGTAGCCGGTGGCCCATGGTGGTTGGAGGAGAAAGGAGGGCAGCGCATCTGTATAGCCTCTATGCTGATGTCTATGGGTATTGGTAGTCATGAAAATGACTCCGACTGCTCGTTTGCCCCCCTATGACATATTAAAAAAAAAAAAAGGGCCTATTGTCGCTAAATAAGTGTTTACTGCAAATATTAAATTAGGCCTCGTTCGAGGAGTCACACACCGAGGGTTTGACCGCTTCAAAAATGAGCTGCAATTGTAAAAGTTCTCTCCAGACATGGACAAAGTGATGCTGTGAGGGCATGGATCTAATCAGCAAGAGCGTTTCAGATTAAATGAGTTGAAAACCTCAGATATTTTAAATTATTTGCCCTGCTGGATAAATGTATTCTTTTACCAAGAATGTTTCCAAGTCAACTTTTGACCAGTTCCAACTAAATCATATAATAAATGTGCATCCATACTGTAACATGTACTGTATTGCTTTTACTATTTATAATGTGTGCAATAAAGAATATTTTCATTTCATTTCATAACTTAATTAGTATACAATAAAATATATTACTGTTATGCATTTCCAGGTCCTAACGGGCATGTCAAGAACTGAGAGACGTATCATCACCAAAGCGATTAGACACTTGAAGGGACTTGTACAAAGCCAAATTGATAAGAGAACGGACTGTGTGGTGCTCGGATCCTGTTCAAACCAGTGTCCAGAGGATATGCTGTCTGATTTGACCCGCAACCTCAATATTGGCAAGGAAAACTTAAAATCAAGCAACCAACAGACAAAAGACACATCGAGACAGCCTGTAAATGTGTCCGGAGTCTGTCAATTTGACCCAAACCCAAAGTCTAACGGGACCCAGAATAAATGTAAGAAAAAGTCTAATTTGACCCGAATAAGTGAAGCTACTGAAAGTGAGATACAGACGAATAGAAATGAAATTATTGAGGACAATTTGATAGAAGACAATAATCAGTCCAATTTGGCCCGTAGATGTGAATCCGAAACAAATACAAATATGAGAGTAGATTTGACGTCACAGAATGTTAATACAAATGGTATAATTGCCGGGTCGGTGTGGACCCAGATCATAAGTGATACATGTGTGAGTCCGGAGAAGCCCCGGACAGTGAACGCTCTGCTGGGAGCAGTGAGGGGGTGTAGGGTGCTGCGCGCTAGCTGGGTAGCGGATTCAGTTCGACAGAACCGCTGGCTGCACCATATTGGGTACGAAGTGAGGCACCTTGTGAAGATATCACAGGTAAATATCATCAATAATGGACGTTTATGAACGATATGACGTTTGGAAGTGTTGAGAGTTTGTATCTTATTTATATTTATTTATTTTCCTTTATCTCCTTAAGGAATTAACAATTAAATAACAGCAGGACTTTTTTAACATCTTATATTTATTGTAGGAGTCTGGAGCCTGTGCTAAGTAAACCTGTCTTATAGTTCTCCAGAATTACAGTAGCAAGGATAAAGGGAGAGTTAGCTGAAACTATGGGACCAATCTTAATGAAATTTCGCAAAGATATGCTTTAAATATAGGCTATGTTAAAATATAATATTTACATAACTTGTAATTGATGTTACAGAAAGCACGAATAGAGCGGTCGGCGTTGGGTCGGATGAAGAGCGAATACGCATACAATGTGTTCCGGGGCATGCGGGTCCGACTCGCGCCTGACGCCGACCAGAGAGATGGCGTCGCGCAGCTGCTCGCGCTGTGTGGCGCGCACGTCACCCAACATGGCGGGGCTACACAATACGGCGACGCAACACGAAAAGTCGCGGCTACACAAAATGGCGCGTCTACACAAAATGGCGCGACTACACAAAATGGCGCGGCTACACGAAATGGCGCGGCTACACAAAATGGCGGTCAAGACGCCGACCTCACGATAGGGGTAAGGACTGGACAGGTCTGCTCCAGATGGGTGTTCGACAGCATAACCGCCTCCCGAATGAGAACGACCAGGCGGTACATCAACAGCTGACGAGCAATCTTTATACACGTGTATTTATAGTAATATATACCTTTATACATCTGGTTTTGTTTTACTGCTGACTAGCTTAACCCTACAAATTACCCCATGGGGTTTGGGCAAGGACACTCACATGTGCATCTCTTTGTACTGATATAGTTGCCAGTATATTTACGTGGGTCCTATTAACAATGACCATGAATAAGATACCTATTTACCCTTCTGGCATCCTGTTATTACACATGGGTCATAGCAGATATCCCGTACCACAAAAAAAAACAGGAAACACTAAGGGTCAATTCACACCAAAAGGGCGAAGGGCAGCGAAGCGGAGCGCAGTTTATGTGTCATATGAATTTCAACTTTATAATAATTACTATAATACTTATTATCGCATGAGAAACTCGAACGAGACGCGCGGATTCCCGCGAATGCTCGAGCAGTCGCTGGAATCCGCGCGGAAGTCGTGAGAATTCGATAATAAGTACTATAGTAATGAAAATAAAGTTTAAATTCATATGACACTGATAGTGTGCACCGCTTCGCTGCCCTTCGCCGCGCTTTTGGTGTGAATTGACCCTAATCGAAGGATCGTATTGTTATATCATATCTCCTTGGTACCGGGTGGAAGTGGAAGGTGGAACCCTAGTTGAACGAGTCTGATTTATGGCCTGCGCAGACGAGGGATTTTTGTCCGCTAAAATATATCGCTTACAACTGTATCGAGTAACGCAAACGAGGGATTAAAAGTACGCGGTACTTCGCATACATTTTGCGGTCCGCGGACAAAAATCCCTCGTTGACTTCGTGGACTCGAACTTGTAACTCATTCGTAAATATATTTTTTTCTGTATGTAATAATTAATTCCGTCTAATAAGATAGTTGTAATCTATGATAGTTTTTGTTTTATTTCTTAATTGTATTTTTATTTTATAAATTCCCTAAAAACTCAATAGCAATAATAAAGTTACTGCTATTTGTAAATGAAAATAAATATAAAATATGTTTATTTGTGATAAGCACGCTGAAAGTTGAAAGTATAACTAGTTCAATGTACCTACGTAAAAGATGAGAAAATATGAGTTCATAGTTCGATTCATTTCAGTTCATAATATTATATGTCAGTGTGGTTCACAGAACGACGGGTACTCAGTTTTACCTAGGAATACTGGCAGGTCGGTGTTCGGACACTGGTTATTAAGTTTTTGCTTTCATCTTTGTCGGTTTTTGCCGAATGAAATATTTTCATTGTGAAGAATGCACAAGAACAGAATGCCTAAGTACATTTTTTATTTATTGAAATATTTTTTTAACTAAAACTTTGTAGCAAATCTTCAAACTACCAGATGCGACAAGGGTAAGGTAAAACAATAACAAATAAGCTTTCGTAAATCCTACTAATACATATTATAAATGGGAAAGTTTGTATGTTTGTTACTCCTTCACGCAAAAACTGCAAAAGCGATTTTCATGAAATTTGGCACACACATAGAGGATAACTTGGGTTAACACAGATACTTTTAATCCCGAAAAAACGTTCCTGTGGGATGATCTATTTTCCACGGGATCGATATATACGCGGGTAAAACCGCGGGGCGCAGCTTGTTTATTATAAATTTACTAAACGTATTAGTCGGGACTGATTTACTCAGTTAACGAACAACATAAACTATATATACATACTCAACAAGTCTGTCTGACTGTTCGGTGTCGCTCCACCCCTGCAGCCCCGCGGTCTCTGAGAGCACACGAACACAATGCTCCCGCATCTGTGGCGGCGAGGATCTCTGATCGCACGTGGCGACATTACGGTTATCAAAAAATCACCCATCTAATGGTGTGCGCCACTACACATCGCACACGATATACTTTATACGCCCCGCGGTTTCACCTGCGTATATTTCGATCCCGTGGAAAATAGAAAACCATCCCATGTCATCCCATAGGAACATTTTTTCGGGATAAAAATTAATATCCTATGTTAATCCAAGTTACTCTCTATGTTTGTATTCAGCAGTTTTTGCTTGAAGGAGTAACGAACAAACTTTTGCATTTATAATATGTACTTATTAGTAGGATTTCTTTTTATTTTTAGGATCAAGCAATCGGAGTTCGTTGATAACTGTCAAAGCACATAATATACGAATAATTGTCATACAGCTGTGTTGCTCGACTACAATTTTATAATTTTAATGCAACAAAGTCACAATAACGTCCTCCACCTCGTCTCGGCCTGCCAACAGCTCAGTGAATGCGACTACACAAAGTGCGACATAACAGCCAACTTCATGCCAAAACGAAAGCAGTTTAGCATGTTTTTTTATGGCTAAATCTCAATCAAAAATGAACAATCTGTATTAAGGCTCCCATCAATAAGTGTCAGTTTTGTTTACGACGCCATCCGGAATCCCATAAAAAGCGAAAGCGTAGCCGGAGATTCACGCCGGTGCTACGCAAGCGAGAGGTACCTCGTGCCGGCCCGATTCGGCTGCAACGATGCAACTTCCTCGCTACACTCGCCCTGTTTCGTTGTACAAGGGCCGTCCGCTATTGTCTGTTCTTAAACCTTATGGTAATGAACGATTGTAGTTGAACTCGTTATTGAGTATGACGTCAACTGACGCAGCTTTAGAGTAGCAAACGAGCAGTCGGAGCTATTGATGACCACCGACCACACAGACATACACAAGTTGCTTTCTTATTCCCCTCCTCTCCAATGGGACATTGGAAACTCGTCAGTCGTGTCTCTTCATGACGTTGTTAGTGGTACTCCGGGCAGGAGGTGAAATAAAATGAAACGAAAATGTTTTTATTCAAAATTGAATTATAAAAATTACTTTTTGAACGTCAAAAATGACATTCTACCGATGCGATGGCGAGATCACGTCTATTGGCGCGGGTGCGGTGAATTAACGGATCTTTGACTGTGTGGACGTGTCCACTGCCGGAGGTCGCCAGGAGGCTCTGTCTGCTCGTTTGTCACCATAAAAGAGGGTATTCAGCATGACACTGCCTCTTTGTAAGAGATATTTCAATGTTGCTGAATTAGGGCGGCACTGGGAGGCACCTCTCGCACACAAGTGACACAAAGTCACTGCTGAGCTGTCGCTTAAGAGGTGTGAAGAGGTAAGGATGTACCTCTGCATGACAATGTGGATTTCCTTAGGCGCCGGTCACCAAACGACTCCGACCACAATGTTCATTTAATGTCTTAAATTTACGTAAATATTACTCATTATAAAATGGACGCGGTACGTTGGGACCTGACAAAAATTCCATTCCCCGCTCCCGACCCCCGCACCACCCCCTAAGGCGACATCGGGGGTGGTGCGGGGGTAGAGAGCATTCTTCGCGTTCTTGCCAGGTTCACTTACCGCGTCCGTGTAGTACAATAAAACAACTTTAACTAATTTTATCTCGGTTTATTTATTAATTTAACAAACCCGACGTTTTTACAGCAAACATGGTGAGGACAGTCAAACCATTTTTTTGTTATGTTATAGGAGGGTAAACGAGCAGCCGGAGCCATTTTCATACTAGGCAAAGTGCCTATAGGGATCAAACTTCTAAACCGCCACGCTTACTAGTGGCTGAAATGTTTTTTTTTTATGATATAGGAGGGCAAACGAGCAGCCGGAGCCATTTTCATGACTACCGACGTCCACAAACATCCGCATAGAGACTATACAGATGCGCTGCCCTCCTTTCTTCTCCCACCTCCATGGGCCACCGGCTACTCGCACACCGCGCGAAACGCGACAGCACAGCTGTCACTTCACGCCGGTCTCGTGAAAGCGAGAGGTACCTCCCCGGTCGTGCCGGCCCAATTCGACTGCATACAAGCATGCAGTGTGGCACTACCTCTTACTAAAAAACCATTAAAGTTGTTATATTATAAGGTTTATTTAAATATCGCTAAACGCGTTAATTAGCAGCGATGTAATTTACATAATCAGAGCGAGCCACCAACCAGTCCTCACCGCGGAAGAGCAGCGCAGTGGACCAGTTTCGTCGAAGGCTTAGGCAGGCTTTTCCGTAATTTTATTGCTCCGCTTTTTGGTAGCAGTGCGATGGAATACGGCTAAGCTAAGGCTTAAGGATATATTCCATGACGTATCTTCAGTGGCCAAATTAATCGAATGATAGAATATTGAGATCAAACTTGATTCATTGATCTTTTAGATGTAGTTACATACTTACATAGCGTATTTGTTCTTTAGCCTCTACACTTTTCTTGAAGTATATGGACCGTACACGAAACATAGAGGCAGCACTTTTGCCGAATGAAGCGCTAGCAAAACACAATGACAATGACAAGTTGACATATGCCATATCATACGTACAAACGAAAATTTGCTAGCATTCGTTTTTGGTAAGAGGTAGTGCCACATGGTAAGAGGTAGTGCCACACTGCATGCTTGCATGCAGTCGAATTGGGCCGGCACGACCGGGGAGGTACCTCTCGCTTACACGAGACTGGCGTAAAGTGACAGCTGTGCTGTCGCGTTTCGTGCGGTGTGTAAGTAGCCGGTGGCCCATGGAGGTGGGAGGAGAAAGGAGGGCAGCGCATCTGTATAGCCTCTATGCGGATGTTTGTGGGCGTCGGTAGTCATGAAAATGGCTCCGGCTGCTCGTTTGCCCTCCTATATCATAAAAAAAAAACATTTCAGCCACTAGTAAGCGTGGAGGTTTAGAAGCTTGATCCCTATAGGCACTTTGCCTAGTATGACTAAACAAGACAATCTAACAGCTACACTATGTTCACGCACCCGTATAATATGCTCACAAAGGTTATCAAAAAGAGAAAGCACGCGCTAGACGACTGTCATAACAGTCAAACAGTTGGACTCGTACCGGTTGGTGAACGGTACTTGTGATGTTTGGTCTCCGCCGCGTAGATGTGGGGAGCTTACTCCGTAAGAAACTATGTCAGGCGCGCGCTGTGAAGAAATATGAGGGAATAAAATTAGTAAGAGGTAGTGCCACACTGCATGCATGCAGCCGAATTGGGGCCGGCACGACCAGGGAGGTAAATAGCTTCGCCTGCTCGTTTGCCCCCTTATGCTTTAAAAAACTTTGTTTTGTTTTTCACTCTTCCACCCAGGAACTGCTAAAAGCATTTGGTTGACATATGTGGTCTATGGAGGTAGGAGGAAGAAGAGCATCGCATCTGTATAACGCATATGCGGATGTCTAAGGGTGTCGGTCAACATGAAAATGGCTTCGACTCTTCATTTCCCCCCTTACTACCTATAAAAAAAACAAACCGATTTAAACTACCGTACGGTATGAAAATTTGAGTAAAATCTTGTGAAACAGTAACGCACGTAACGCTTTACGCCGACGTCTCTTGCGCGCATTTCACTTCAGAATCGTGTTCATTGATAAGGAGTACACTCCAGCTGCGTGTTGCTGATTCACACAGTTTTTTTTACTGTTTCCGTGCGACGTGTCGGCAGACGCACACTGTGACGGGAATACTAACGCGTCGAACAACTTGTTTTCCTGTTCAATTACTACTTACTAGTAGGTACTCTAAGTTTAAGTAAGAGGTAGTGCCATGCTCCATTGCAGCCGAATTGGGCCGGCTGTAAAGTAACAGCTGAGTATCTAGTGGCCCATAGATGGAGGCGGAGGAAGGAGGGCAACGCATCTGTAACCTCTATGCGGACATTTACGGGCGTCGGTATTCATGAAAATAAACAGCTCTTTTGCCCCCCTATAGTGTAATAAAAAAGAAACTAAGAGCAACCTTTTAGCATTGTCATGGCTGCATTCCAACCGCCACCACTGGGGAGGTACCTCCGCATGACATGGCCCTGCCTCTTATTAATATTTGTTATACCGTATAGTTAAACTTCTTATGCGAATTTGGTTAATTTATAGATTATACACAACAATGACGACACAAAAAGCGTTTCATTAAAAAAAAAAGGCAACGATTCCCTTGTAAATTATGTGTCCCAGTGACACTGCAAAAATATTCCCATATTGTTATTATGTCGGGCCCGATTGGGACACAGTGCGGCAATTGTACAAGCTACAAAACCGTCAACAAAAGAACAAAAAATATTAACGAAACAGTATCCAGTGTTTAACTTATAAATTATAAGTGTATAGCAACTTATAAGTGTAGCAACACTCGACATACAATATCCGAAAATCCAAGTGCATGGCTCAGGCGTTGACATTAATTATTAAAACATGCACCGAGAGCCGGGGAACAGTGAGGAACATAACCGTAGGCACTTCAGATAGAAGGAAGAAAAAAAGAGTTTCATTTATGTACTCGAATATGGGTATTAAATACAATATTATAAAACAGTTTCCAACATGTTCTGTGATTTCAGAATTCAAATATATTAATTAAATATCTATAAGATTTTTATTTCTTACATTAAATTACTTAATTTGATCTGTATCTAAAGTATTTACTAGTTACAGGCTTGTTCAAAAAAACTGCGTAGGTAACGCTGGTGTTATGATCAGTTGTTCTCTAACTGTTTCACACGGTTTATTTTTCGACCGGAGAGGCCACCGGCCAAAAGTAAAATGACCAATGGTCTATATCATAGACACAATGAGAGATTTATAAGCTAATGTGAGGCAATATTTTTGTGTGTACAGTATGTATAATAATGTAGTCGAATTTCATTAATGTTTAGCTTGTGGCTACCGCGTCCCCCACCGAATTTGACTGACGTTTATATTACCTATAGGTGTTTGTGTTGTCTGTTACATACAGGGTATACAGGGTTACATTTTGGTCACCTGCCAAATTTAAAAATAAGGAAGTAAAGATAATTCCAACGGTGTATCTTAAATTTTATCGTCTAATTGTAAGATATTGTTAAATAAAACTCGATTACAAATTAATTTCTTTTCCTTTTTTCCTTGATTCCTTAAAAATACATCGACCGTTGTTCGCACACAAAATGTATCCACTTCAAGGCCAGTGACGCGTCACTGGCCTCGCGACTCGCGACTCGGATGCCACGTGGTGACCCAGAAATATGTTTATAACATGGGACAAAGTGATTGTATGTAATATTTTTTTATTTTTTTTATAAATCATAAATCGTATGTATTATTGATTCTAAACCAAACCTGAAAATTGCGCCGATGACCAAAATGTAACCCTGTATTTGATTAAATATTTAGTTCTTTCGCACCATAGTTTCTTAAAGAATAAAATATATCTGAACCACACGCTGTACCCTCAAGTTTCGGCGGCCGCCGCAGCCGACGCCCGGCGCACGTGGGAACACTTTCTCGCATTACACAGTAATAAATAACCTGCCCGTTTGATACAAGCGGCGGTACTCGACTTTCCTTTTAGTACGTCGAGTGTTCGTCACACTTGTGCCGGCGACAGGGCCTTAGGGACCCCTGACTATTCCACTGTTACTTAAACTAAATTTTAGAATTACTTTTTTTAGTTACAATCAAAATTTCACGGCACCTTTAAGGTGCTAAAAGCTTCAATTATGCACGTATCTGTATGAGGGGCAAACGAGCAGTTAAAGTCTTATCATGACACTAATAAGGGGCACCATATCCGACCCCTGTTAACGCCAGGGGAGAATGAGGAAGGGACCTGCAAATGAAACTTGGGCCCCGGTATTGTTGGCAGTCCTCCAACTGCTCGTCAGTCACTAGCCCACGCACTCGGCCCCGCCCTCCGAACTCTGCTAGGGCTCCATCTAACTCGTGCGCTCCGGCGCCCTTTGCCTATCAACTTTCAACAGTTTCTCGAAACCGGTTTGCGTCTGTTGCAGCGCTGGTCATCCGCGGCCCGCAGATGTTTGGTGACTTTTTTTTTTGTTTTTTTTTATGGTATAGGAGGGCAAACGAGCAGTCGGAGCCATTTTCATGACTACCGACGCCCACAAACATCAGCATAGAGGCTATACAGATGCGCTGCGCTCCTTTCTCCTCCCACCTCCATGGGCCACCGGCTACTTACACTGCACGAAACGCGACAGCACAGCTGCCACTTTACACCGGTCTCGTGTAAGCGAGAGGTACCTCCCCAGTGGTGCCGGCCCAATTCGACTGCATGCAAGCATGCAGTGTGGCACTACCTCTTACTTACAATACTTACTTCTTACTTTCTACAATACGGAGCAAGCTCTACAGTAAAATGTGTCAGCAACTACTAAAGGCGGAAGTTTACTCTTCAAAAAATATTATGATGCTATGGCACCCAAGGTACGTAAGCGCAGTGAAGCGTTATGCTCGACTGCTAGATCGGTATTTCACACAATATTACTACACAACTACACTAGTTTATCTACTACCTCTCGCCATAAATGGTTATTTAAGGAGTTACAACCACACATCTTCACGTCAACTTCCTAACGGTGTAGGGGATCTTAAGGAGTCCTCCTTAAGGAGGCGGCAAAAAATCAAATTTCTATAGATACCGCCCTACAAGGGTTTTAAAATAGTCTTCCCGTCCGACTCCTATGCTAGTAGCAGATCCCCGTCTTGTCGTTCATTGAAAGAGGATGATGTATGTATTCCATGTCGCACATGAAATACCAATCAAATATTTTTTTCTCTTAGAGTGCCACAGTTCATTGAAGTCGAATTGGGTAGAGGTACCTCCCTGGTCCTCACCTCCCTCTCGCCAACACGATGTTGCCACAAAGTGACAGCTGCGCTTCCGGTGGCTCACAGCAGAGGACGCGAGGGCTACGCGTATGTTTGCCATCTTATATTAAGTAAGAGGTAGTGCCACGCTGCATGCTGGCGTGCAGCCGAATTGGGCTTCACGACCGGGGAGGTACCTCTCGCTTACACGAGACCGGCGTAAAGTGACAGCTGTGTTGTCACGTTTCGTGCCGTATATAAGTAGCCGGTGGCCCATGGAGGGAGATGGAGAAAGGAGGGCAGCGTAGCTGTAAAGCCTCTATGCGGATGTCTATGGACGTCGGTAGTCATGAAAATGGCTCCGACTGCTCGTTTGCCCCCCTATACCATTAAAAAAAAAAAATCTTATACTAAAGTAATATAATTACTGTTCCTCCGACCCGTTATGGTATCTGTGGTGAGACCTGATCCGTAACAGAATTAGAATGTTTAACATATTATTCAAATCGATGATCGCACGCTAGTTTTATCAATGAAAGCCATAATTAAGATACGTCTGTAACATATGCGCTCTTTCCGGTGAAACTTGTGTGAAATATGTCGACAGGCGAATGATGCTGGCATACTTATAATTGAGTGGCTCGTGCGCCGTAAGCTTGTTCATCAGGTGAAAAAGAACAGAGTTCGATTCCCAGGTCAGACCGTAAGTATTGAACATCTTTTCGAGCAGAAGTACTCCAGTGACCCAAAAGCAAACATAAAAAGGCAACACTTTCATAGAGGTTACACATTCAGTATGTTACAGAACTATTTCTGGAGTAGTACTAATTATTATTAGGTACTTTCTGTTTAGACTTTTGTAAACTGTTTCGACAGTATTCTATGTAGGTATGTGTGAGATGCCAGTTGGACAGTAGACCATATAACCAACCACATAATAGGTTACATGCTCTAAGGTAAGATGTAGTGATTTTCTATGTCAAATTACGGAAACGCAACGAATAGTTATGCCAATCTGAATCTTATTGGCTGTAATCTTAGACTAAATAAAAAGTATTTATTTAGTCTAAGGCTGTAATAGTTATTAATGCTTATAAACGTGTTATCCTACTAATATTATAAATGCGAAAGTTTGTAATATGTACTTATGTTAGTTTGTTTGTTTTTTTGTTACTCAATCACGCAAAAAGTGCTGGACCGATTTTAATGAAATTTGGCACACACAGAAGGTAACTTGACACATAGGATAGTGCCATGGGAAGCCATGGGATGATTTTCCACGGGATCGAAATTTACGCGGGTGAAACCGTAGGGCGCAGCTAGTACTTTGTAAAAACAGAAAATGAAAATAGTCTTCAAAACACTCCATTCTGATATCGGTAAAGTCCTTGAATAGTACAATAGTAAATCAAAAAAAAATGTGTGACCAGTAGTACTGTCTACTGTGCCATAGCTGTAGCAAATGTTTGAGCACAGCGGGCGCTGAAGAACACCCACCAATATCGGACGGTCCTATTATAAAGTGCGGAACAGCACCAGTTCGGAGACTAAAAACTAAATAGTGCTTTTAGTCTAGTCTTAGTTTTATTGTCTTCATTCAGTACTAAGTACGTACCACATTACAAAAGTAACATAAGATTTAAGATACAAGTTGGAAGCGAACGACGTGTTGTCGCTTCATGTCGTCACGACCTGTCGCTGCAGTCATGATTTCGAACCCGACTGCAGATGGCAACAGCAGAAGGAATCCAGTTGATTCTGAGTGTTCCGTGAAGCATTTTTTTATATATTTTATTAGAAGAGGAAGAAAGACTGATCCGCGGTCGGGCAACACTGGCGTCTGCCGCTCGACGACGTACCGCTAGCTTCGTGTCGCTAACTACAGAGGTAATTTCATAGAAATACATAGAAACCTGTAGAGTCGCTGCGACACGTCGCGTCGTCCGCTTCCAACTTGTACCTTTAGACTACATAAAACAATAGATGAATTTTTCACCAGATAACAACTCCTTCATACAAACACATTCGGGATATTAATGGAAGGAGGTTCCCATAAGGCATAATCGCTCCTTATCCCATAGTACACCCACATTACTTCTTTATCCCCTCTTGTTATAAGATGCAACGTCTCGACTCAATTGACTTTGCAATATTAAATTACATTTAACAGCTTTTCATGATTGAGTTACTTACGTTATACAAAACCGAGCATATGTTTAAAGGACTTATATGATTTGTCCAGCACTGGTAGATTAATCCCAACCCTAACAAATCATTTAGATGCAAATGAATTGCTGGACTTTAAAAAATTATAAGGCCCTTTTCTTACATCAATTAGATATCATTTCAGCCAGCCAGTAGATATCATTCAAAGCCGCCATCTTTATTTTTATGACGTACAAGTTGCCGCCTTTTTGTGACATTACATTTATCAAAACTTTTCTTGTCTTTTTATAGTCAGAAGACTAATTCGCCCGCAACAACCGCTAAGACCAGACAATAAATCCAACACAACGAAGATAAATTTAATGTCACAAATTCCATCGAACGGCGGAAAACGATTCAAGTAGTAAAAAATATTAACATATACACAGATTCAAGATACTTTTATGTTTAGCTAACGGTTCGAAGACAATAAAAGTTTTAACATTAATTTGATGACTTTCTCGTTCTCCTTATAACCATGGCTGCTGTTGTCTAATCAAACTGAAATGCATGTAAATAAATCGCAATTTTATACTTCCTAGCTGCGCCCCGCGGTTTCACCCGCGTAAATTAGATAATCATCCCATGGCATCCCATAGGAACATTTTATCGGGATCATATGTGTTAATCCAAGTTACTCTCTGTGTGCCAAATTTCATGAATATCGGATAAGCAGTTTTTGCGTGAAGGAATAACAAACAAACAAACAAACAAACACACAAACTTTCGTATTTATAATATTAGTAGGATTTACACATAACAATATTATATCGTGAAATAAGCGCTATGCTCTCGCGCTTCGTCTGGTCGGCAGGTTCGTGAGCTGGAAGAGTTCTACGTAACCTTTATAGAGGTCTTTCGGGAGGTTATGGGCCCTCGTAGTCGACGATCACTCTCTTGCTCCCTTATACCTCATATAAAATAGCAAGATGTAAAATCGTACTCGCAAAATGTTTTTATTCGTCCATGCAGGAGAATAGGTCCTGCATATTTGAGGGGAATAATAATAATAACTAAGGGATCACCGAGTCCCACTTACACACCAGGCAGCCTGCCCAATCCGGCGACAATTCATTCCCCAGTGACAAAAATGTATCCAAATTATGTACAATCCGGTCGCCTCTATACATCATTCAAATTCTTGGTGCCGTTGCTGCATTGCACCCGCAGCGGGCAAGACCGGACACCTATCTCCGCACCTTTGCGAGTACCTACTCCATAGCATGCCACTGCACAATCATTACTCATGCTAATATCAATGTGGATACAAATGGCTCCGAGTGCTCGTTGGGCCCCGCCGTGTTAGACTGCTTGTTTGTCCCGACCCCTAACCGCGTGCACCCTTGTTTAATTTGTTTCCACTTTGACGCAGTTGTAACATCTAGGGCTGGCACCTACACGTATATCAAATTTTTATTATTTTTGTTTTATTTTTTATTATGTTTGGTTATCTTTATCTACCTTTTGGTCACATTATATATTTTTAATATTACATTAGATTGTGCTCGATTAGTTATTTCAGCCAAATTGATTATAACTACCATATCACATACACATATTTAAATACTTTCAAACAGCCGTCCGTTAACGGGTCTAGATTTTTATTGACACCAATAAAAGTGAACCTCACATATAAGTTACACGTGTTAGTCACGGTTAGGGAGGCGAGCTTGTTGGACGCATTATCCAAGCTGATGTTTTGAAAGTTTTATTACTTATGTAAGTGGGAATGCAAACGAGCAGGCGGAGCTTTGTGATGACTACAAACGCCCATTAAAATTAGATTAATTGATATGCAGTGTTTCCCTGTGTGATGTACGCTACAGATGCCTCCCCGAATGTGCCGGTCCAATTTTACCACAATGCAGCACGGTATTGCTTACCGCTTAGATTATGTTTATACTTAAAATCGGTTCAGCTACTTTTGATACAGACTGAAAATATATTAAAATTATAAACACAAAGAGAAGCTGTTGGCGCAGCCCTACTTGACAGTTGGCAATTAATACTGCTGTGCACGTGAGCGGGGCGCGAGACGTGACGTCACGCGGCGTGACGGAGGGGGGAGGGGTGACCTTGACACGGAACCACCAGAGCGAAGGGGTTTCACTTTTGAAACGACCGAGGACTCCAAGAAACTCGCTTTAAGCTTACACGGGCACACGAGCAGGTGCGGTGCTCTTCTTCACCCTAATGGACCAAGAGTAAGCTATTTACCTTGTGGTAGCTCCAGTACCCACCTGCGCAGCCGGATTGGGCCGGTGACCTCGAGCTTACTCGGTGGACGATACCTACGTAGTGACAGCTGTGCTATCGCGTTTCGTACGGTTTAACTCGGGCGTCAGTAGCAATCAAATAACTCCGACTGTTCGTTTGTCTCTAATACTATAAAAGATGTTTAGATCATCTCTGCCCCTGCGCCGAAAGTTCGCATTCGTCATCATGAATTTCCAATACACAGGTGTACTTGGCGTACCTACACCGCACGGAAAACCGTCACGTGTGGATGCCAGGGGCACCTCCTGTATATACGACACCGGCTGCGCTGCACCTGGAAGGTTTCCAGCCTACGGGAGCTGGCGGGAGGAGGGCAACAAGAACCTTAACGTCTGTGCGGATGTCTATGGGAGTCGTAGTCACCTCTTGTACTTGTCGTCGTATCGGAATTCTGGTCTGTTGACGCCACAGCGTTTAAGAATCTTAAGGTAGGGGAGCGTTAAAGTATTACGTAACGCAGTTTGGGGGGGAGGGGACTCTTGTACATCGTTACGATAAGTTACAGGGGCGGGAGAGGGGTTCAGAACAACGTGTTACGTAACAATGTTATTTAAATAAAAAAAATAATATCCCAAGTTGGCAAAATTTGGACAAATAAGACCCTGTTTTTGCTCAATGTACGTACAAATATGCTGAGTTGTGTGTTACGTAACGTCGAGAGGGGGGCTACGCAACGTGACGGCGCGTAACACATAAGGGGAGGGATACATCAAAAATCAACAAAAATTGCGTTACTAGAACGCTCCCTAGGTAGAATCCTAACATGTGTAACAAGGAAGAAATAATACAACAAAACAACTTTATCAACTTTATTGTTTCCTTTGATATCTCAGCTGCATCATTCCTGGCTCGAATGCACCGCGGCTACATCACTGTTGATCTTTATTCTAGACGGAGGAGCGACAAGCTGCCAAGTATTATCCCAGACGAACAACATTTTCCGGATTATTTTTGTTTTGGTCTTCCTTTCAGCAGTTCTTGGGTGAAAGAGCTACAAACAAAACATTTTTTTATAGTATAAGGGGGGTGAACGAGCAGACGGAACCATTTTCATGACTTGACGCCCATGGAAATCCGCAGAGAGGCTATAGAGAAGCATTGTTCTCCAAACTTGTCCCTCCTACTTACACACCGCACAAAACGCGACAGCCCAGCTGTCACTTTACGCCGGTGTCGTATAAGCGAGGTACCTCCCCGGTCGTGCCGGCACAATTAGCATCATAAAATGCTGTGCAAGTGCATGCACGCTGCATAATATTAATGCTACTTCAGTTTGTATCGTACAAGTTTGTTACTTGGGTACGTTTTGTATATGAGGAAATGCACAAGAGATTGATTATTAAGGATTGTTCCCGTTTTAAGGACCCGTACCTTAGGGGTAAAAACGGGTCACTTGACTGTGTGTCCGTCTCTCACGAAAGCGGAGCGAGCGGCGCCTCGCCGGTCGCGCCCGCTCCGGCCCAAAACGCCTCCAATGAAGCACAACACTACCTCACCTTTTGTCTAGACCACAGGTTCACAAACTTTTTCGTCTAACTTTGAAAATCAGTTACTTCGTATCGCCTCTTATTAGTTATTACACCTTGATATTCAAAGACAATTGTATGTCGTTGCTGGCCCCTTACCGCCCCCCTCTGAGCATCTAGTGCCCACAAGGGGGCGTTATCGCCCACTTTGGGAAAGACTGGTCTAGACGTATCTATCAATATTAGAAATTGGGTTTGAAATAATTTGAAATCTAATATGAATAACGATTTGATTGTTAATATAAATGGTGCTTTCTTTTATATTTAACCTACCGATGCGAGTCTATTTGGCTATATTTAAACTATATCTTTATGTAAAAACTAATTCTTAATGTGACAATATCGGAAAATTATTAATATTGCTTTAGGAAAGTCTAACAAAACAAATTTCTATTGTGAAAGTTTAAAATATGCATCCTATCCTACTAATATTATAAATGCGAAAGTGGTTTGTTTGTTTGTTACTCCTTCACGCAAAAACTGCTGAACCGATTTTCATGAAATTTGGCACACACATAGAGAGCAACTTGGATTAACACATAGGATAGTTATTATCCCGAAAAAATGTTCCTATGGGATGCCATGGGATGATTTACCACGAGATCGAAATTTACGCGGGTGAAAACACGGGGCGCAGCCAGTAGTAATATAATTGTAATTTATATGTAACGTAGATTTCTGGAGATTCTTTATGAAACGATTTTGTGGGGCCATTGTATGAAAAAATAAAAGGATATTCATTTAAAGCACGCTCAGCGTAACTCTTTATTGCGCTACCCACGACTTGTGCACTTAGCACTACAGAATCATTTACTAAAGTAAGAGGTAGTACCACGCTGCATGCAGGCATGCAGCCGAATTGGACCGGCACGTGGGAGGTACCTCTCGCTTACAAGACACCGGCGTAAAGTGGCAGTTGTACTGTCGAGTTTCGTGCGGTGTGTAAGTAGCCGGGGGCCCATGGAGGAAGAAGAAAAAAAGGAGGGCAACATCTCTGTAGATGTCCATGGACGTCGAATAGTCATGAAAGTGGCTCCGATTGCTCGTTTGTCACATTATACTATAAAAAAAGGAGAACATACACTTCAGTCGCGTTTCGGGGCTGAGAGATTCTCAGTCAGCGTACCTGGCACTTGCTCTTCACTGAGCCGACATTCCCGATTAAAGAGCAATGCGGCAACACCGCGCACACACTCGTGAGGTCTGCCGTCTGACCCTCAAACGTAATCGTCCACAGTGGACCGCTGGCGGGTGAACGGCCGCAGCGAACACCCACACGAGAGGTTAAGACGAGTGTTTCCACAAACCTCTTTATAGACCTCGCTATAATTCACGCTGCAATGCTGCATTAACGACTTGGTGTAGAGGAGTGAACAGCTGACCTTGACGAGTTCAAATCCCGTAAGGTAATGTAATGTAATGTAATGTGATGAAATTCCAAGCCGAGTGACGCTTCACTTCGATGCAAAATAGCAAAGTCACATCGCCGTGTAAATTTCACCCGTGTTCGGTTTTTTTTTTCTTCCTTTTATTCTTATTCCTAGCTTATTAAGTGTATTGTAGAATAAGTGTGTATATAAAATTTGCATTGAATAAAGTTCTATCTATCTATCTGTCAAAAATTTTTACCCGCGGTTTCACCCGCGCAATTATTTCAAGGGGGCCAATGTTTTTTTAGGATAACTAGTAATTAAAATTATAATGTTATTCCTGACTTAATCCTATGAATTTTATAAATGCGAAAGTTTATATGTTTGTTTGTTTCACGCAAAAACTGCTGAAACGATTTTCATGAAATTTTGCACACACATAGAGAGTAACATGGATTAACACATAGGATGGTTTTTATCCCGATTCCTATGGGATGCCATGGGATGATATTCCACGGGATCGAAATTTGCGCGGGTGAAACCGCGGGGCGCAGCTAGTGTCTTATAATGTATTCATGTAATTATGTATTATACTATGTATTATAGCTATACTATATACTATATAATGTATTATAGCTGTGCCAAATATCCCAATCCGTGCAGGATTTTTTGTATCAAAACATAACAAACTTATGGAATCGGAGCCCATTTGGTTTTCACATTTGGCGTCCTCCATAACCTCCATTAACATCCGCATATTATGCAGATGCGTTGCCCCCCTTCGCCCCTCTCCATAATAGGCCACCGGCTACTCACAGACTGCACGAAGCGCGACATCCAGATTCCTCGCCACCACGTTAAACAGCCCAGCGGCTGCCGTCCACCACTCCGCCTCCCGAAGCGCGGCTCCACACGAGCACCAGCCTCCGCCAGCGGTTACCGGTTCTGGAAGCAATGCGGACTCCCCATTAGCACTCGAGTCTTTCAGAGCTATGTCAAAAAATCTATCTTTGAACATTCAATGTTGTATACAGAGCTCAGAAATATCATGTTTGAAGTGTTTTGTTAGGGGCAAACGAGCTACATCTTCTCCGGTGACGCCTGAGGATATGAGCTCTAGAAAGATTGTGCACAATATGCTCTCCAGTGCAGCATCAGACTCAGACGTGAGCGTCACAATTGACAATTATGTGCTACCGGCCTATAAACATTTGATCCCTTTAAAAACCTTTTTCATGAATGAATTGCTGTACTTTTCGACATAAATTTCAGCTGGATCCCTAAGGCCCCGCATTCCCGAGATAAATATAAGTGTAGACAAAACGTACGGACATACGGACAGCAAATTGATCCATAAAAAGTTTCGTTATTACCTTTTGCGGAAAGAACCTTAATATGGTACCTAGCTACATAACGTTACTGCTTGGTGGGCTGGTGATAAACGTGTTAAAAAACTGTCGTCCAAGAGACGAAGAAGAATGAGGAAATAGAGTATTGTGCAGGACATATTATAGAAATATGACTATAATATGTCCTGCACAGTTGGCTTGTATATGTATAGATGGCGTGATAGCCGAAATTTGGCCATCAGGACATTATTACAAAATAGGTACTACAAGCGAACCAGTTCTTTACCTACGAAGGGTAGATATATAATGTGGGTCAGTCAGTATGTTTGTACACAATACTACCTTCAAATTCATCTCCCAAACGGTTAAACCGATTTAGATGCGGTTCCGGTGAAATGTGCGTGATTCATTTAAGGATTTAGGATATTTGGACGGTGATTCACCTGACCCGTGTAGCTCCTGCCTCCGTACCACTCATCCTGTACACCAGTCTTTCCCAAAGTGGGCGATAGCGCCCCCTTGTGGGCACTAGATGCTCAGAGGGGGGCGGTAAGGGGCCAGAAACGACATAATTGTCTTTGAATATCAAGGTGTAATAACTAATAAGGGGGCGATACGAAGTAACTGATTTTCAAAGTGGGCGTTAGACGAAAAAGTTTGGGAACCTGTGCTGTAGAGCTTCAATGTAAATTGATATTCTGGCTTCATCAGAAACCGTTACACCTCCTGGTACATGATAAGCAATTCCTAGCAATCATCAGTCTAGTAAATAGATAACCCATGGAGTAACATGACACCGTCACCGCGCTGGGAAACATCTCGAGAACACCATGGACTAAGTTGCATCTTCGATACGTTTTATATACCATAAAACTAAAAAACTAGCTGTACCCCGCGGTTTCACCCGCGTTTAATTACTAAGAAATCCGTATAATCTTCAACACCCTATTTCACCCCTTAGGGGTTGAATTTCTAAAAATCCTTAGAGAATGCCTACGTCATAACATCTACCTGCATGCACATTTCAGCCCAATCCATGTAAAATTATGCCCAATCCGTCCAGTGGTTTGGGCTGTGCAATGTGCATGTTATTATAACGAAGTAAAACCTCGTTTAAATTTCTCAATGCTCAACTCACCAGAATACATCCTTCTCGGGTTGAAGGTCGCTCGGTCTTCTCGCACTGCTGCCAGGTCTTAAGGACTGCCGTCTATATGCAAGACAACCTGGAACTACTGCACCCCAGTGAGTTTTTGCGACGATTTACTTTACTAACGCGTTTACCAAAATGTGTTTTCGTCAGCGCCTCTAGCGGATACTTAAACAACTAACACTGTGAGTAAGCTCTATATATTTTCGTAGACTAAACGCAAAGGTACAGTAAATCGTTGCAAAAAACTAGCACTTGAGGCGCAGTCTTTCAAGCAGCGCAACAATTTCGCTTTAATATGAACATTAATGTTTTATTTTATAAATAAAAGTGTTTATTTAAAGAATGGGACCAAAATTCCCTTTTTTATGGCTAAGGGGGTGCAGCAGTGGAGCTACCGACACCCATTGAGGCTATACAGATGCCCTGCCCTCCTCTCTCCTACCAAATGGGCCACCGTCTACCTACACACCGCACGAAAGGCGACAGCACAGCTGTCACTTTACGCCAGTCTCGTGCCAGCCCAATTCGGCTGCATACAAGCATGCAGCGTGGCACTACCTCTTACTAATATAAATAAATTAATAAACAATGAAAAAGTAAACAATATTTGCATCCCATAAAGACCATTTAATATAAGAAATAGTTTTAAGTGTCAATAATTAAGTTTATTCAACAAAATACGTCTAAAAGTTAATAAGATTGGATTAATAACAATTTTCGCTAAATCCAGCTCTAAAATTAACAAGCAATTATGGTCATCATCATCAGCCCATTGCAGTTGGACAGAGACCTCCCCCACTGGTCTCCACAAGCAATTAGCGATGCCAAACTTGACCTCGAAAATCAGTTGGGATATCGATAGGACTATCGATACTATTGATATTTTTGATACTATCGATAGTATTAATAGCATAACATATGGCAATACTATTGATGACCTATAATAGTATCAATACTCCCTCTCGACGGATCTCCAGCTTGTCGTAGTGAAGAGGCTTCATAGCCATGGCTTGGATCACCACTGTGAATGAGATCGGTGTGTCGTTGTCCTCCGATAGCACAGCAACTATCAGTTAGATAGAAGATTATATACTATCGATATATCTAAGCTATTGTAGATCATCAAAAATATCGATAGTCCTATCTATATTTTCGCTATAGCCACACTATTGATAGACTATCGATATAAGCCTATAGAGGGGCTTCACTACAAGCAATACTTTGTGTAAATATAACATACTCGAAAATTTGAATTCATAGTGATCAGCACGGCACATCTACGCCATATTCAGAAAACTATTCATCTCTTATTGTCACACTTTATTCATAAAAACTAAAGTCGACGCAACTTTACAAAAACTAAGTTTTAATTTTTAAACGAGATACCAGTAGCGTCTAGCAAACAGTTACCGCATAATGATGTCTTAACTTTACGTGAACATTACACATTACAATAAAACTAACGGGTTTCATCGCGGGTTATTTAGTTATTTTACAATCCGACGTTTCAGGAACTTCACATCAACCGCGGTCACGTGATAACATCCGTTAATGTTGTTTTGTTGTAAACAGTTAGCGTGATAAAGATGTAGGTGCGTCTGTCCGTCTGTCGAGACTATTTCACTTCACACTCAGGACCGTGTGGAGGATCACGTTGTAATTCATGTCAAAGACTGAGGTCTCTTGAAACACCGAAAAAATCACATTTTAGTTACATCTAATCAAAGATAAAGCTTATGGACACATTTATGCTATGTCGTGGTAAAAATATGATACTTTCCGTTGACTTAAAAACTTAATATTCGCCAAGTAAGAATTTACAGTACATAATATATGTATAGTGTATTCGGCTAATTCCGAAAATCGGGATATTCCGAATATTGCTATTTTCTCCCGAACGAAGCAATACTTTTTGCTCTGGCAGCATTCATCTAGTCGCCATTTTAATCCTTTCGCCCCTTTCATCATCTCAAGACACTACGTAGGAGTACACACGAGCGTCATGAAATTTTCGTCAACAACTGTTTTTTCGCGCGTTTTTGGATTTTCGGCATACAAAAAAGCATGATGTACCTTCTGCCTAAACTTATATATGAGTGAAACCAAAACTTGGAAAAATATAAATATATCACAGATAAAAATTATTTTTTTCATATAACATACGACAGCAGCACATCTGCCACCTCCGTCCACCTGACCATGGTTGCTGTAAAGTAGTGATGCGACTCGGGTCACTCGAGTAAAATTGTTCCGTCACTCGAGTTATACTCGAGTAAAAGAGTCACTCGAGTGAAAATGTCACTCGAGTACACTCGGCATCCCGAGTGTACTCGACGACTCGAGTGAACTCGGTGAACTTGGTGCGCCGAGTTCACTCGGTGACTCGAGTTCACTCGGCAACTCGAGTACAAGTTCACTCAAGTAGTATTTTTTTTTTCACTCGAGTACGAGTTTGACAAACTGACTCAAGTGACTCGAGTAAAAACATGACTCGAGTCGCATCACTACTGTAAAGTTTCTGAAACGTCCGGATTCTTAAATACTTAAATAAACCGCGATAAAATAGGCTAAATCTGTTTATTGTACTAATTAATAAATTCGCGTTTTATGACATCAAATATAAGCTTTTCAACATATAACAACGAATATTCTACAAGTTATAAAGCTTGTCCTCTGGTGGGGCGGGATCCTGGCTGTCTGCCGACTCGCACACGGCTGGTGTTTTTATTTTATTTTTTTATTTTTATTTAATTTTATTCCATGTATGTATGTAATTTTTGTGACTAGTCTAAATTACATTTTTAAATCTTTTTAATTTTTAAAATACCTTTAAAAATACTATTTACTTTTTATTGTTTTGTCCATGACCACTTGCATAGATAATATTATATCAACAACTGCGCCTCGCGGTTTTCAGCGTGTTTTAGAGCGATGGTATGTGTTCTCCCTCGGATGCGGGCTTTCTGACAATAAAAAAGCTTTTTAAATCGAACCACAACTTACTGAGATTAGTCCGTTCAACTAACAAACTTCAGCTTGATGCTAATAATAATAAAGCTAACAGATTTAACTAGTAACATTGAAAACTGATGTTGATGTTTGATACAGAATGCTGATTAATCCAAAATAAATATTCTTTGACTAATAGTGCCTAACTATCCATATATTTTACAGGCCGTTTGTTTTTATATAACAAAGGTAAACAAGCGTTTTATTCACCCGACCCGACTGACAAAAGAAGAGTAAAGTTTTTCGAATGTGCGTATGTATGTAAATGTTATGTTCTCTGTTACAGCCAGAACGGCTTGTGGATGTCGTTAGATGCGCGGCGATAACGCGAGTGACGCCGGGTACAAAAATATTAGATATGTATAATCTGTCCGGCCGCGGCGTCTTGTTCAAATATTTGATTCTAGGTTAGTTTCATTCAGATTACTAGATTACAAAACCGAAAATCAAGTTACGACGCGTGCGGGCGAAAGATAGTTAAAACCCTGGTCGCGCTTGCCAAACACGGTTACAATGCTGCAACATCACTAACAGACCACCTATCTAGCTAGGAGCATCATTCGAGATAACCTGTGAAACTCACAATTTCACAGAGTATCTTGAATAAATCTTTAATTTTAAATAAAATCTTTAAATGTTAGACTTAATTGACACATTTAAATGGATTGAATCGAAATTATGTGCCAGTATTTCTGTATATCTCGTGTTCAAAAGTAAATAGAAAACCCGCGCACATAAAATTTGTCTCGCGAAGATCGCAGACTCGCTGACCCATTGCGGGTACCGCACAGATGAACTATGTCCTAATGACCTCCTAGCCCGATTTCCAAACACGTTCCCAACAACTGGGATCTATTAATATCAAGGTCTGTGTCATTGTCACATAAAAATATAAACAACGAACAACTTATTGTCTATTAAAAAATAAAATTCCAAATTTGAACTTCCTTATATTCAGCCAAGACCGAAGGAATACAAAAATGAGACTTTCCGGTCACACATACGTACATTATCTTAAATAAACAAAACCTATCGATACGGGACCAGCTATTTGCTTTGCGACACCTTGAAATAATATCGTAATAATCATAGGCCGAAAAGCCATTTGATATTTCCAAGGTATAATTTGACCACAGATAAACAAAACGAGTTTATTTTACCGTTTTGGCGCCATACCCGATCTCGGTCGGATAAGTTAGTTAGGTATGTATGTACCGCAATTCGTGAGTGCCGTGACAGCTGGAGTAATTTAAATCATAACGGTTACACAGTCTTAACTTACTTGGTGAATCATCTTTCCGCTTGATTCACTGTTCTTATTACGATTTATACACTGCCGCAAAATAAAACTTCATACGTCGATTAACATACGAACAATAGTACTTTATATGAATATTACATACGTATGGCTACGGACGCTTTGGCCGTATGAAAAATTAAAAAAAAACAAACAGAACAGCTGTTGCGCGCGATTAGCATACGGCAATAAAATTGTGTCAAATATTACTTTTAAAAAGGTAGGGAGAATGTCCTTCGTTTCGGCGGTGTTACAAATATTCATATACTTATATAGATGTATGATACAATTTACGAGGAAAACCGGTCCGGTCTGCACGACTCTCGTCGTCTACCTCGATTCAGTACCCCGAAACGAATATTTCACACAAAACTTTGGCGTACGATAAAAACAAACGCTCATACATCTACCCTACGTACCCACTTATGTTAATAACGGTCTCCTGTGGAGCACCTACCGTCAGTTTAGCTACAGCCAACACATTTGCACGTCGAATGCCTGCATTTCGCTAAAATCTGCCACGTGCAATAGCCGACAAACCTGTCTTTATCCAGCACAACACACACACACCAGCGGCGCCCCATGTAGGCCGGGATTGGTGCAATTTGATAGAAATTCACAACAGTTACACCAAATCACGTCCTATGCGTGACCACCGCTGTGAACGACCGGGCGGGTAACGGGATCGCGGCGCGGATGCTGAGTGTGAGTAGCGGTCTCCGAAGGCCGGGCCCGGTTGGATAGGCCGGGACTGGTGCAATATCGCGTCAACAGAATATAGCGCCGGTCCCCGCCCAGCCACACGGGCCTCGCGAACAAAGGGACGCTCCTGCGCCGCGCCTTGTCTTCGATGCGTAGATTCCATTGTGAAGTTGCGAAGTTAGTGAACTCGCGCGCGACTAACGAGCGTACGCGTACGTGCGGCGTGCGCAACGGTTCGCGCCGGAGTGCGTCGGTGCGGGGAGAGCGACGCGCGCGCAGCTGTCGCTTCCCGCCCCTTTGCCCCTGCCCCCGTCCCTTTATCGTTCTGGGAAGTGGTTCCTACTTCCCGACCAACTTTATTTACTCGAATCCTCCCCGATACGTGGGAAATTACGTGCGAAACGTAATCGGGTAAAAGTTGTAATCCTTGACATATTGAGTGGTAGAACGGTACGAACGAACTCTACGAGTCTTAACTGAACTGAGCGAGGTTACATATGTGACTCCGGTTATTTTATTATTTATAATATCTAAGGTTAAACTGACATTGAATATGTCCGCGATCCAAAGGAAAGTGGAATATAGAAAAGATATCGCAGCATGAATACCACACGAGCGGTCGCGTTGAATAACAAGTTACAAGTTATGTTATTTTAGTGGGACAAGCTTTTCTGTTTATAATCACTAGCTTGGTTCAGTGAAAAATTATAGTAATTTATTTTAACTATGTAGTACGGTCGAGGCGCAGCTCAAGTTGCATTCATTCCTTTCTCTAAATATATTTTTAATTTTAATATTTAATCGTATTCAGATAATTTTAAATAACTTGTATAAATCTCTCAGTGTTTTTTTAAGTTAGGGAGGTTACAGAGATTAAGGATAATAAGAAATTAATAATGAGCCTAAACCTTTTTATACTTATTATAGTCAGATAAAACCCTCGACTGAACTTTTAACAACTTTTACTTAACTGCTTAGTAGTAAATGAATTATACAGGATACTAATCTTAAATTTCTTAGCATAAATAATTTACAAATTATTTATAAATTACTAATTAGGTATGTTATATGTAGTTCTTTAAAACGTAAAAACGACCGTGAAAATAGTAAAAAAATTAATTTTAATATCCACAAGCATAATATTAATGTTTTCTATATGATTTTTATATTATTATTAAAAATCGTTACGCACCCCTATCTTCTTTTTCTCAGTAGGGAAAATTGTAATTACGATTGTTGCAACCCCAATATTCGAAATTCAATTCAAACCGTCCATCCTGATTGCCTCCTCTACCTGCGCGACCACAGAGTACTCACCCCGCAGAGTAATGAGGTCACATATTATGTAAAATAATTAAAATTCAATAAATATAATAACAAATCCGCTCCGCTATTGCAGTTGGGGCTAAAATACAAATTGTAGATAAAAAAGCTCGCAATAACCAAAATAAAAGAGAAAATGTTTTATAAATTTCTTTAAGAATATTTTTTCTGCTTGTTTTATTGTTCCTTCTCGTACGTCGATATAAGACGGCTGAACAGTAACACGATCCGTCCACTTGGTCGTAGATGATCGCTCCGCTTCCCGGAACGGCGTTCATACCTCATTAGTCGGCCTCATTGATATTTTTATTTTGTTCGAGGTTGTGCACGCATTGCAGCTGAATACGGCCGCCACGACCGGGGCCTCTCGCTCACACCAGGGTGAGGTGCGGGAGTTTATGGAGGAGGAAGGAGGGCAACGTGTCTGCGTAACCTCTACACAGCGCTCGATCCAGGTGGAGACTTAGAGCGTAGGCTCCGTAAGGCCTTAAGATTATTTTTGAATCTATAAAAGTGCCCCCTTCTCAACTCCAAGTTCTCCCGAGCCCCGCGCCCCGCCAGAGCTTACTCCAGCGGCCAGCGCTGCCTCTACGAGGATGTCTATGGGTGTCATGAAAAGGATGACTGATTGTTTCTCTCCCTATTCTTTAAGAAAAATTTTTGTAGATACAATATAGGTAGTCCTATCTTCCTTTTTTCCAAATTGCATGAAGAAGCCCTTTGTTGGCAGCCCACGCAGACAGAGGACATTATAGACATTACACATTTCGTTCCGTTTAATTAATTAGATACAGCTACGGATCTCTAAAAATTAAATGTTTTCATTTTCAATGTCCTCGCACCAGCCCCAGCGCGAGGACATTAAAGAGAGTGGTTTACGATCTCTAGATTATATTTTTGTTTACTTACTTTTCTAGAATTTTGACAAGCCTAGTGTTGTCAGACTCGATATTAGCAATCGGAAGTGGAATTTATAAAAATAGAAAGCCACCGTTTGACGAACAGGATTAAATATAAGCGTATCGAATAATAATAATAATAATAATAAATGCATCGGAGCAAATACATTTCCCGGGGATTGCCCCCTCACCCCGCAAATTGTCATACATTGCTCCATATGTAAAACTTTTGATTAGTTAATACATCTGGACGAAATTTGGAACTAAATGATTCGGTTTCCTTGAGGTATAAATTGATTAAAAATCTTTATTATGTAGAATATATGTTTAACAATAGGTAGGTGAGTTTATAATGCATTTTGCTTACTGCGGCCAACGTTAAATTATAATTTAATTAGCTTTAGCCCGCGGCTTCACACGCGTTAAATTCGATGTTATTATACATACAAACCTTCCTCTTGAATCACTTTATCTAATAAAAAAATCCCCATCAAAATCTGTTGCGTAACTTCAAATATCTAAGCATACATAGACACACAGACGGCGGAAAGCGACTTTGTTTTATACTATGTAGTGATTCTGTTAAAAAGGGTAATTTATACAATATATAATAAAAATGAAATAAAATATAAGCAATATAAATGCTATGTATGTTGGGTGAGGAGCTCCTTTAAAGCTTCCCTTTCTTACGCCTCTCATCCGGAAAATTATGCGACTGAATATTTTTTTGACAAAACATAACATTGAGGTCCTTGTCAACATTGCGTACTCGGACTTCAAATCTATCGATGTTGGTGTACCGCAGGGCTGTTTTTTGTCTCCCATTCTTTTTCTTCTGCATTTAATGATTATGACATTCATTGTTTTGAGGATGATAGTTCTGGTGATGCATAGTTATTGCCTGAAGCACTTCAAGTCAATTTCTAGCGTTCAGATCCGAGGTCATTTCGAAGCCGAACGAAATTTGCCAAACAGTACTTCATGCTCGCACTACGGCTGCAAATATACAAGACATAGGTCACACCGCACATGGAGTACTGCGTGTGCGGCTGCCATAAGACTGTTGTCTGTTTCAAATAGTTGTTTGGTTTAATACCAGTAGCGGAATTTCAATTTTGAACATTTCCTCAGACTTGTAAGTTCCACCGTCAGTTTGAGGAAGAGGTAGTGCCATGCTGCATAGGAGGAGGTAGTGCCATGCATGGTGCATGACACTACATCCCCCTATGCAACGGCATTGGGCCGGCACGACCGGGGAAGTGCCTCTCGCTCACTTGGTACCGGCGTAAAGTGACAGCGTCACTGTCGCGTTTCGTGCGGTTTGTGAGAAGCCGGTGGCCTATTGGGGGTGAGGATGATAGGAGGGCAACGCATCTGCGTAACAATCATGTGAATGTCCATGTCCAAAAGGCTTAGACTGCTCATTTGTACCCTTATCCTAAAAAAAAGGTTAAGTACAAAACTATACGTTTAAAATGCGACTTCTTACACCCACAAAAGCTGATGTCGTAGGTAATACACTATTTCTAAACAGAAATGACAAGGAGTTTTTGAAGAAGAGAGCCTACGTTTATCTCAAAAGACGACAACGCGCTTTTAAAATCTCGGGTGATGCGAATGTCTATGGACGGTTACCACCTGCCTACAAACTAAATATTCGTTTCTTAATTTAAATTTTGAAATGTAGCTTTACAACCGTTCTAAATTCAAAATTCAATGGCTGCCATCCTCAACTATTGTTCTACAGACGATCCCCTTCATCTTTTGTAGAAATTCATTTTTCAAATCCCTCAGTTATTACTGCAATTTTGATTCCAAGAAAGTTTGCTTTGTTGTTGGCTTTTTTTTAATTGCAGGCATGTACCTCTGTACGTGTACAGAGGAAGGGATGGTAATCTCCCAGGTAACCATTATGTTGCAGGTAAAGAACGTACAATACGGACCCTATATAAAATGTTACTGGCTTACTTAAATGAAAGTTTTGCATATTTTTTTTCAATTCTGCGTGCGCTGCTACGTAAAAAATAAGTAACTAGGTAGGTTTGTTCTTTTGTAGTTCTCTAAAATAATCATCACTGTTACTGATTTGAAATGAGGTTTTAGTCACATATCGTTTGTAACTAGTTTGTAAGTTTTAAACGGTCAAAGAATATAACTTTGTATATTGTTTTGAATTTGCTAGATCTAAAAATATCTTTAAAACAAATAGCCAGGAAATAATTTTATTTCCTTGCTGTTAGTTTGATAAAATTAATTGATACTCATTGACAAAATCTCGTGATTATTTCTTTAATATCTCGTTTACACTTTACATTGCCTAATAATGACTAATATCCTATTTATATATGTATGTATATACCTAGCTTCAATGGATTTGGAAGTATTTTTATATGAATGGATTATATGGATAGTGCAGTAAACATAGCTTTCACCGCCCTAGTGATCATTTTAGGAATCAAGCTCAACACTAAGCAAAAGACAATTACAATGACATGTTAAAATATGTAATATCATACGTACAAACGAAAATTTGCTAGAATTCGGTTCACATTTCAGCCATTATTAGTTAGCGTGGCAGTCTAGAAGCTTGATCCCTATGTAAATCAAATAATCAAATGTAGATTACTATATTTATGCTAATGAATGTATTCATTCATTATTTATTTTAATATTTGTGCTTACATTCATCTAAATCTGTCAAGTGTTGTTCCAACAGAGAGTACGAGTAAACTTTCAAGTTTATAATATTAGTAGCACAAGAGTGACATTACTGACCTAATTCATCTGCTAACCAATAATTGCACACAATCTTAGTAAATTAAATTTATTTTTGACTCAGCGGTTGTGGGTCGACAAATAGCTGATAACGATCACGATCTATGGTCTCATTTTGAAGAACTCGAGCTGTAGATGTGTCGAAAAGTAAAATGGAGAAAGTAAAACTACAAAAATTAAAAATAAAATAAGATTCAACTATCTTATTGTACGCTGTATGCGAGAGACCTGTGGTGCTTTATGAGAAGGCCTATGTCCAGCAATGAACGTTCTCCGTCTGATGATGATGGTGAAATTAACATTGTTTCGAGTGACTAGGTAACTGTGGAAGCTAACCAAATACAGCATCATAGTATTACGAGTGCCAACGAACAACTGATAAAGGCATAACACACGTTATTCCCTTGCAACAATATATCGTAGAATAAAAAAGAACGTTATCGAAAACCGCCGCCAAATTTTAGAACAAAAGATAGGTCCGACCATTTTGTGACGTCTCGCCAAGCGATTGTCAACTTTAGGTCACGTGCGTTAAGTTGAATTTGGACCAGCAGCACCATGGCCTCGCTTCAACCGTATTTCCAAGAAAGCGCAAAGCGCTGGTTCTGATGAAATTTTTGCTGTTTGACTATGGCGATGCGTTACAATATGTTTTATATTTCGGAGACAAACAAGCAATCGGAGCTGTCAACTACGTCCGTACATATTTACAAAGATGCGTCCTTCTTCTCCCTTTCTCCACCCCATGGGCCACCAGCTACTGTCCTCACGAAACGCGATCTCATAGCAATCTTTCAAGACGGTATCATGAGGCAAGAGGAATCCCTCCGGTCATGCCGGCCCAATTTGGCTGCAATCCAACAATGACACTTCCTTTTACTATATCATGACCGTCAGCGCAGGAATCTACTTTGAGTAAATATGTGTGTGTGTGTGCCACATACTTATATCTAAACTCTATTTGTTGAAGTAAAATTCTTTACCCTGGCTTGACTTGGGAAGTAAGATGGCGAGAGCGTTACAAAAATGTGTTGATCGGGTGAGGTCCGGAAGTTATCAAGTAGTTAAAAAAGAATCTCAAGTGTCAAGTGACTTATTCACTTTCATTATTCAAAAAACCGTACAGCAACGTGAACAGAAAAACTCGAGTCGTCGACTCGTGTGTTAAGTTCAATGCTATAAAATACATTCTTATGGTCACCGCACACTTATCAACTCGGAAAGGGATCGTAACCGTATCACCTCGAGCCGGTCAGTAGTCTTTGTATGAAACTTCATACTGCAACGCACACTAATGGGAAACGTAAAGTAATCGTATCGTCTTCACTTTTCTAGGCGACGCGTTTACGATCCCTTTCCAAGTTGATAAGTGTACCGCGACCGTTAAACGTCCTTTAACCGCCAGTAGGTTTACTTGAGAAATGAAAATCAATCGATGTGAAACTTTTTTGTATTTTAAAAAATATATATTTTGATGTAGATACAATAAATATATGACATGTTATGTCATTGACCATTACTTACTTACTTGACATTAACTATAGTAATGAATTTGTGTATTTCACTTCAGTTGTGAGGTCTCAAACACATTTTTTACTTTTAATGTCTTTACATATACTATGTTGTTTAATATTAAGAGCGAATAAGAATATCGCTAAGATGTAAGAATACCGAGCTGAAAAAAAAATCGAAATAATCCACAGAAAAAATCAACGCTAAAAATGGTACAGTAGTCTATGCACGTATTTTGACAGCGCGGCAATCCAACACTTATTTTACACTATCCCTTGACTTAAAATCATTAAATTTAGAAAAAAGTAAACCCTTACAAAACAAAGAAAGGTACCTATATAACTTTAAGTATTATTTTATTTTGTTATTTATTTATTATTTAAGTATTATTATTAAATTATAAAGTCTGTTGGCGTTGGTAATCACTTTACGTCAGGTGACCTAACTGCTCGTTTGCCTCCTGTGCTATAAAAAAAACTGAAAGGGTAAATTATAATTAGATCACCACCACCACGGCACCGACCCTAGTTCCCTATACGTTAGTCCAAGTAGCCCTTAAAATGATTTTCATATTGAGTCGTACCTCAACTTAACCCTAAAAGACTTAAAACATACTTAGTTAGGTTTGCAACCAAATACGAGCTTCTATGCTTGAATTATATTTGAAACTTTTGCATTGTGGGTAGATGTAATATTTTTTTTTAGTTTATGAAGGTTAGCGAGCCTTCGGAGTCATTTTCTTGACTATCTACGTTCATAGGCATTGGCGGTTATACAGATACGTCACCCTCCTTCCTCCTCCTCCCTCCGTGGGCCACCGGCTACTTACACGCCGCACAAAACGCGACACAGCTGTCACTTTACGCTGGTGTCGAGTAACTAAGAGGTACCTCAGCGATCGTGGCTGCCCAGACCACATCAAAGCATGCAGAGTGGCACTACGTCTTAAAAATACGTCGATTTATAAGACACAATATCAAACATATTATTTGCGTCCATTAAATAATATAAAACGTGTGAAAGATAAAAACACCTAATTTATCAATCTAGCTTTTAAATTTAAGTAAATCTATCTAATCCATCATTGTAAATGAATAAATAAAATAGCAACAATAAAAATGTATAAAAATTGCCGTTAGTTTATGGATTGCAATATTTGTGTTTATTTAGTTGTAAATCCCCGTAGTAAAGGCGTTGTTCCTAAATTACTGTCAAATCGGGCACTCGTTATATTTCACACTAGCTTCCGCCCGCGACTCCGTCCGCGTGGATGTCGGTTTTCGTGTGGATGGATTTATTTTTTTTCTACATATTTTTCCAGGATAAAAAGTATCCCATTTTATGCCCAGGATAATAAGGTATAATTATACCAAGTTTCATCGAAATCGAACCGTTAGTTTTCACGTGATGCCTGAACATACAGACAGACAGACAGACAAAATTTTTTTTAATCGCATATTTGGGTTTGGTATCGATCCAGTAACACCCCCTGCTATTTATTTTTTCAATATTTTCAATGTACAGAATTGACTCTTCTACAGATTTATTATATACCTATAGATATAGATATAAATAACATCAACAGCTGACCTTTTCTTGGGACCTGAACTTCTTGCGGGGGTTTAAACAGCTCCGTTACATTACGCTGCTTGTCCGTCTGGCTTCTCTTTCTCACTCCGGGCAGCTGCAGTCAGCCCTCAAACTTCAAAGTGAGCGCTAAAAGATCGATCACCTTCGCTTACATTATCCTATCAAGTAGTTAAAAAAGAACCTCAAGTGTCAAGTGACTTTTTAATATTTATTTATTATTTAAGTATCACTTTACATCATTATTGTATGTATATACAATAATTGAAGTACAAAACCTAAGCTTTTCTCTACTTAAACAATATCAATATTCAATTGTTTAAAGTTCATTACTTTAAGACGTGACCTCTGGCGGGCATCCGAGTCAATATGCGCCGGGGATCGGCAGTCTCGGCGTTCATGTAGTCCTCAGAGAGGAAGTCGCTGATGACGATACCTGTCACAAGTCTTCACGTTGAACGAAATATGATATTTATAAATAGCATTTGGTTAATTATTGCTTTTTAATATTGTCTTAATAAACTAAACAATAATAAAATAAATATTTATTATCCCTAATGTGAGATTCATGTTTTATTCATGACTTACAAAAATAGCTGTATTATTAGCCATCTAAATGTATTTCTATATTTAGAATTAGTATTTTAATAAAAGATTATGTTTTTGTATGTAGGTTCGTTTATTTTCCTTGGATGATTAACTAAAATAAAAGTGTTAATTAAATTATCACAACATGTAAGTATAATTATTTCACCCGCGCTTACCTGTAAAGTGACAGCTGTGCTGTCGCGTTTCGTGTGTAGACTGTAGTAGCCAGTAGTCGGCAAGATGGAGGGTAACGCATCTGAACAATACTCATGCGCATGTCTATGAAAGTCAATAATCATGAAAATGGCTCATACTGCTCGTTTGCCCCCTTCTCTCGCACCTCTAGGTCGAACCAAACCTGACAGCCGGTATGGTTGAAGGTCCCAGGACCTTAGTTATTTTTTGATGGACTAAATATGCACAGTAAATTATTGCACATATTTTATTCATTAATATCTAGGGACACTAGGATCTTATCCAGCCCATCTTATACCTGAGAAATATTCGTTAAAATAATGGTTATAAAAGATGCAAAAAATTACTGTGTTGCACAAAGTCGAAAATTTAAAATGTATATTGCACTTAGAGTCTAGACTCTAGATAGACGCAGTCGGGACTGATCGCAAGTTTGATATTCAGCTGCAATTAGGGTTGCCAACTCCGTTGATCACAAACCCGGAGGACCTAAAAAATGCAAATCACCAGATATTTAAAAGTTCTATAATGTCATGAAATGTCAATGAACATAGTCGGAAGGCATTTTTGACATTATGAGATTATAATAATTAAATTTTGACACTGCCCGCCCGCGCCTTGGAGGAGATTTCACCCGCGTTCCTGGAGCAGGGAGATTTATTTTAAACTCCGATTCCTTTTCTCCGGGAGAATCCCGGAATCCCGGGAGAGTTGGCAACCCTACCTGCACCTGCAAGTGAGCTATCAAATATCAATCTCGAAGTTTTTCGATTTCGGTCGAAAGCGCCAAGATTTATTGCCTTTCTAATGATAATAAAACAATATATTTTTAATTGTATATAGGTATATCATCTTAACACTTCGCGAAGCTTTGCGTGTTTAGAATCGTTTTTTTACATTAATACCAAATATAATATATAAATTAAATATTTTTAGATATTCTATAGATCTATCACAATGTTATGCACTTTGTAATACCGTTCATATCACATAAACCTTATTAAGATTTTTTTACTGATGACGATTTCTGAGAAGTAACAGGTCCAAGCAAGCGGAAGATCGGTCCTCTTGACTGGGCGTCTGTTACAGAAATCTATGTACAGCTTCTTAAAAAAATATCAATGTGGACTGCTATTGCTTGTATAGTAAGCAATTTTCATTCCTCAATCCAAAGTGACAGCTGTACTGTCGCGTTTCGTGCGGTGTGTAAGTAGCCGGTGGCCAAGGAGGTGAGAGCCTCTATGCGGCTGTCTATGGGCGTCGGTAGTCATGATAATGGCTCCGACTGCTCCTTTGCCCCCCTATATCATAATATTAATATGTTTTTTTTATGAGGGTTATCGGTAAAAATTGCCGAAATTGAGTTTTTTTAAGGCAAATTACTCGTAAATGGAAATAATCGATTGAAGATCAACTTTGGTTGCGCATAGCACAAATATTTTTTATTGACTTGAACAATAAAAATATTTGTGAGCTTATAAAGACTTACATGGCGTAATTCAATAGTAACTTTGAAATTTAATTAAATAAAATCTAACATAATAATGTTTATTTTTTTTTTGGTGATTTTATTAATCGAATATCGTGTTAATAAATGAGTAAATTTCTGAAGTTGTTCCACATTTATTATCATGAGAAAAATGATGTTTTATTTTGGCAAAATGTAAGTTACAAAAATATTTTTTTTGCCGAGTTTAATGAAATCAATTTACTTTTCTTTTGTATAAAAAACCTATAGCAGTATATTTCCTAATAGTAGGTATTTTTTAGGTATCCACCATCCACTGCTTTATTCGTAATTTCATTTCGAAAATCAGTCTTTTCGAAAACATGAGTTTCAAATATACCTTTTTCTTCGTAAATAATAATAATTTTCAATTTATGAACTTTACAGATCCTATAAAAATATTTGTGCTATGCGGAACCAAAGTTGATCTTTAATAGATTATTTCCATTTACGAGTAATTTGCCTTCAAAATACTCAATTTCGGCACTTTTTACCGATAACCCTCTTAAGAAGCTAGACACAGGTAGTCAATAAATTGATAGCGATGTTAAAGTACAGTTTTAAAGCTTTTAAATTTTGAGAAACGTGTCCTTTTACGCCTGCTTTCAGTTTAGTTTAATTTTATACTAGATTTGAAGAAGATTTAGCGTAATAGCTAACTTATTGAAATATTTTTTAAGCGATAAATTTAAAAAAGAGTCCAATCATGAAAAGAAAATGTGAATAATATTGGGATATTATATGGAGTAGAATCTCTGGAGTGAGAAATTTTCAACTCTTCCATATGGCACTAAATTTATTTTAGTGTAAATCTATTTTGTAAGACCGTATGTATTAAATAATATTTCGAAACGAGTATCGAAGCAAACGAAAATAGGTCATGCATTTATAAAATCATTGTTTTATGTGAATACATTTATTTTGTAGACTTGAAATAAATTTATTAAAAAACTATAAGCAATCATTTTATTCTATAATGCTATAAATATTGAAATGGCGTATAAACTAAGTACTTGATCAAACTGTTAAAAATTAATTAACAAAAATTTATCAATATTTTTTTTAATCCAGGTGCAATGAAATCACCGCTATTCGAATGATTGTTATTAAATGATAATAAAACTAGATAGGTAGGATCTAATTGATCTAGTCTAGATCTAGATGACTACCTACTTTAGTGAGCTCATAAAACCTGTTAATTAATTATAAATTTATATTTAGATATAAACAACAAACCAACCTATTCAAAATTAAAACACATTAAGTTTTTTTTTCGCATATATTATATTTATTTCCGTTATTCGGTAAGTTTGTATTGTTGAGAGGTTTTTTCCATTTATCAAAATGACCCGGACGGCAAACGAGCAGTCCGAGTCATTTTTGTAACTACCCCATAGACATCCACACAGAGTTTATACAGATGCGTTGCCCTCCTTCCTCTCCCCCCCCTCTCAGTGGGCCACCGGCTACTTACACACTGTAAGAAACGCGACCGCATTATGTACTTTACATTGCGCCGGTGTTGCGTAAGCGAGAGTACTACATGGTCGCGGTAAGATGGGACCTGGCAAGAATGCGAAGAATGCTCTCCACCCCGCACACCTCCCCCCCCCGTGGCGCGGGGGTCGGGAGCGGGGAATGGAATTTTTGTCAGGTCCCAACTTACCGCGTCCGTGTTACACCTCCTACTCGGTCGCGCCGGTCCGATTCGGTTGCAATGCATGCAGCGTGGCACTACCTCTTACCACAACGAAACTGAGGTTTTTTTTTAGTGTACTATAGCAAACGAGCAGTAAGAGCCTACGCCGATACATATACCGCAGGCGTGTTGCCCTCCTCCCCCAGACCAGACCTCACAGGAGGACCGTCTCATGTCCTTATTCCGTGGTGTCACCTGACGCGATTCAAAAAACCAACCACGACAAAGCACTACCACGTGACCGCTATTTGACACACTTTATTTGCTTAAACTACAACAACAACACACTAACAACTAAACTAGCCGCGCCCCGACGTTTCTCCCGATTTAACTCGTACACGGGATAAAAATATTTTTTAAATTGTGCTAGACTTTTTCTTCTTCTTCGTGTCGATAGCACAAGTTTTTTTTTGAAATAGGATTTCAAAACGTGATTAATATATTGTGATACTCGAGTTGCATGTGCCCGCTCCAGGGCTGCGCTAGTTGTACGGCGTACGCCCTTGACGTTAGCGCTCATGACGTCATTGAGCGTGCATGGTCGAGGACTGTAGGGGCAGATCAGGATATGGTCCATGGTTTGTTCCGGGACTCCGCAGTCACACTGGTTCTGGCAGGATCTATCATGCCCCACTTTGCCAGGCTCGTACGGCAGCGACCAACCTGAGTTCTAGACTGCCATCTAAGTAGATGAGCAAAAATTCAACCAAATCCAAAAGCAGTTTTTGCTTGAAAGAATACCGAAATCACATAAATTTTCGCTTATACATGTTAGTACCTAGGTTGGAAGGATCCGAAAGTTTTCTTGGATCCTGTTGTAGAGGTCCTTGAATAGGAGTACTGTGTCTTACTAATGGCTCAACTGGCATATGCAAATTAATTCCATGAAGTAGATGTCGCTTCCGTAAACCAGATTTACATAATATTTTTAGTTTCCTTCCCTCCACGAAGGGCCACTGGAAACTAGCAAACCCTACAACGCGATAGCGTTGCTGGTTTATTGCGTCAGTAACGACCTCCCCGATCGTGGGGGCCACATCGTCTGCAACACGACATGACAGTACAAGGTACTACAATGTAGGCACTTGTACAATTTATATGGCTAATAAATAAATAATATAAGTGCAGCTATTTGCAGGTGTCGCTCACACTTGACCACCTGATGGTACCTGTGCTCCTCGTAAATCCCAAGAAAATCACCTGCATCTAGACCGCGGTACACCTGCCTAGGATTTAATTAGCAGTAAAGATTAATTAATTACATTTAAATTTATAATTGAATTACAGACTTCTATTTTCCTATTGCCTAAAATATACACCTTATCAAGTGTCGACCTCGTGGACGACGAGGTGACCAGTTTTTTTTTTTAGTAGGTATATACTACTACCTACTACCGACGCCCATAGACATCCGCATAGAGATTATACAGATGCGTTGCCCTCTTTCTTTTTTTTTTTATAGCATAAGGGGGCAAACGAGAAATCGGAGGCTTTTGATGACTACCGTCGCCAGTGAACATTCGCATGATTGTTACGTAGATACGTTGCCCTCCTA